>JAMKQA010004989.1:0-16605 GCA_024699735.1 Posidonia australis | reverse complement strand
ACCGTGCTCCTGGAAAAAATCGCATATAGCTACAGAGTGAGTCTGAGATTTACATCTATAACAAGACCCTGTAAATCTACAGTTACTTTTTGTGTGTCTATGCAGTCCACATAAGAAGCAACGATCAGTTGCTCTACAGAAACGTACCAGAGGGGAGTCGGAGACTTTCTTCTTCTCCACTCGAATCCACCCCGGGGACTGAAGAACACAGTCCAGAGAATCGCCAGAGGAAGAAAGGGAAGGAGAAGAATCCAGAATAGAAAAACGGGAGCCTCATTTCCCAAAGCTAGGGAGGAAATCGCCTCTGACAGGCGAGATTTCAGCCGCAAGGTCTATTGTCAGAAAATCCGGCGATATGTCAGAGATATGGGGGGAGAGAACAGCACCAGTCAGAGACCCTCTCTCCACATTTACGTCCGACTCGACGTAAAGGGGGACGAAATCAGAAACAACATGCGTTTCGTCAGGCAAAATCAAATCCCCCGGGCCCACCCTCTCAGTAGGAAGAGGAGGGAGAAATTGAGAGAAATTTTCTCTCCCCTCAATTACAGATAAGCCCCCAATAATTTCTTTACGAGAATTAAAAGCAACATTAATATCTGGAGGGCAAAACTGGGTAAAACCCCACCCAGAAAAAGTGGGTTCTACGGTCTCAGCCACGTCAGCCCCAATGACAGGCTTCGTTCTCCGCCGACCCACTGGAAGTTGCAGAGGCCTCGTCGGAACAGTCCAAACAGAAGGATCTAAACTCACAACATGTGGAGAAAACGAAGAAGGTCCCAAAGAATGCACGGGAAAAAACTCCCCCACCGAACAAAAAGTCACAGGCAGACCATATTCATCAAAATAATCACAGTGAGCATAAGCAAAACAGCGTAAAATCTCAGATCCGTAAGCGAAAATAACAGATAGATCAAGATGAACAGATGCCATATAAAGGGAGCGTCCCGACGAGACCGATCTGCAAATAAAACTAGCATCCACAGCAATATCTCCATTCCGAACATGAGGCATGCTCAAACTAGAAACAAAACCACAAAAAGTAACCGATAAACAAGATCCAGAAGATCTGGGGTTACCAGCTAGGGATCGTCTCCGCGAGGAAACCACAGGAGCAAGCCGCTCCTGCGCCGATCCACAGAGTGGATCCGAAGCCTTCTTCTTCCGACGGCCCCTAGGAGGGGAGGTCGGGGAGGGAGAGGGTTTAGAGGTTACCAAACAAGGGAGCGCCGCCCCAACCCAGCCGCCCCGAACACGCCCCATATCCTCCTTCCGAGAGCGGAGAAAGTAGGGCTCACGACGCCCATGAGACCGGGCCGCCATCTAGGGGAAGCACAGGGCAGGGAGGATCACTGAACAGGGGACGCAGAGGAGCACCGAGAGCTTGAAAAAAATCGCCAGGAAAATCGCCAGACGTTTCTAATATTACAAGTATCTTCCTGATCCTTGTTAGTTTCAAATGTGGGACAAATTCAATGATGATTTTCTAAGTCTTTTCAACCATTCAATGAGTAATAGCATTGACTATGATCCTTTGCAAAGGCAATTGGATAGTTTTATTGACGTTATTGGCAGCCTCCAGCTTAATAAGGAGGCTAATGAAATCATTTGGATCCCAACTTCCAACAAGTCTTTTTCGGTTAAGAGTTGTTATGAGTTTATAAACGATGGTAGACTTAAATTCTCCCTTAGTAGAAATATCTAGAATAGTAAGTTACCTTTAAAAATTAAACTATTTCTATGATTAGCATTACATGATAGAATATTATTACGTGAAAATCTTGGAAAAAGAGGTTGGATGGGTCCATCTTTTTGCCCATCATGTAATTTCAACTGTGAATCCACATTTCATATTCTTTTGACTTGTCCTTTAGCTATTCAAGGCTGGGAATTCTTTGTGCATGATACGTCCATTCTATTTACAATTAACTCGATGGACACATTCTCTTTAAGAATGCATGTGAAGTATTCTACCAATATTTAGGTTTAGAATTTACTCGTTCCAGTTGTTGTTTGGACTATATGGTTAGAAAGGAATAACAAAATTTTTAGGAATAAAATTAGACCAGCACTTGATATTATATCGTATATTATCTCTCTAATCAAATCTTGGGGAGAACATCTTTCTACAGATATGGGCAGTTTGGATCTCTCCCAGGCTCTGCCCAACATGCAGAGAGATTGGAATTAGGCTCATGCGGAGCAAGCTGCCCTTTCAATTGCTTCCTTCATAGGTTTGTCAGTTGCAACCCCTACTCCACCTGTTGATGTTCTTCACCTTGTTGAGGGCGACAACTTATATGATCCCATCTAGCCCAGCTCTCTGAGCAATATTTAGGACTTTAATGCTATCTGTTTTATCTTTTGGAACTTACCATGGTTTGTAATCGTTAGATTCCTGTTGGGAACTTTAAAGGTCTTTTGTCATACATCTCGTGTTTTTTAGACATATCTTTATTTACTTAGTGATGGAATTCATAGCTAAGTGACATATCAATATTATCTACCGATTTTCAGAAAAAACTTGAAGAAGATTTTGGTTGATGTAGATTGTCCTCGTGTCCATGTGGGATTTAGCATGTGCTCAAGGGACTTAGTGGATCTCATGAAATTCCCAAAATCTGTTCATAGCGAATCCATCCGCACCCCCACCCCCAACAATCGCCATACGATGTTGTCAACTACTAATTACATTATCATTGACTACAACCCCTCGGCCTGTAGAATCTATTGCCATCGTCAACCACATGATCACCCAATGAACCAAAAAAAGGACTTTTTTAAAAATCAAATGTAATTTTAGTTATGAAACAATTTGTAAGACAAAATAGTAATACTAAACCGAATTATTTCTGCACTAAATGTAATTTTAGTCATAAAAAAAATTGTGGTCAGTAACACTAAATTGAATTGATTTTAGTAACACTAATTTAATAATACTAATCAACAATATGCATTGCGATTATTGTTTTTAGTAATACTAAATTGTTCAATATTGTTCTTAATGACTTTCCAACGAACTTATCTACGCTAACTATTCTACGAATAGTTAAAAAAATTAGTGTTACTAAAAAATTTACATTTAGTAACACTAAATGAAATAAAAATAGTATGAAACTAAAAAAACATTATGAAACTAAAACTAGATAAAAATAATACAAAAATAAAAACTATCATATATATTGAATTACATTCATTAAAATAAAAATAATACAAAAAATAAAAATAAGGAATGCATTTATAGATAATTTTAAAATAAAATCATACTTTTTTGAAATTGAGGAAAATATTTAAACTTAAATTCGAAATAAAAATTACTAATTTAGGAAGTTTAAACTAATATACATAAGACAACGCATGGGGAATAATTGTTTCGAAATTAAGCAACATGTCTATCAATAATTTCCGTTCCATTTAAAATTTGGAAACAAATTTAAATTTATTGTTACACCACAACATACCTCATTTAAACTACATTAATAACTGCTAATGATGTGTAACTATAATTCCGTATATCTTACATTTAATATGAATTTTTCCTCAAATTAGTTAAATTAAAGGAATATGTAACTGATCCCTTTACTAGAGTAGTATGGCTAAATAATTCAAATGACGTAAATCCACTTTGTACCAAGGAATTTATTTTACAAAAGCTTTTATCACAAGCCAAGACGGAACTCGTGCCAATAAGGATCACATTTTTCATCCACTTTATCCATCTAGGAGGAAACTGATAATTGACTATAAACATCGTACAGTAACTTCTGATATATGTAATCAAAAGCTTATGTAAGAACTTATTTAGGTAGTGAACTAGATCTCTTCCGAAATGTGTAGTCGATGACAGATTCAAGAGTTTAACCACCATAAAACCACCATATATTTTCAACACCTTTAATGACAATCTTCATCAACCCGTTCATAAAACCTATAGGCCAATAATCCATCACATTTTCTACACCCAACAATTTAGAGTAAAAAGGATTCGAGACAAACTAATTACCTCACATAATTCGTTACGTTTTCTACACTTCTCCGTTCACGTCACTTGCTATCTACAGGAATGATGAGTATAGTCTAGTAAAAGCGGACATTTTCCACGAATAATCTATGACTGAAATATAATTTATACGAAACATTTTCGATTGCTGCAACTAAAAATAGTGCAATTATGAGTCTATAACTGAATCTCCCTAATTTACACAAATTGTTAAACTTATTTAATTTACAAAAAATGAAGACTTCCTTACGAACATATAATAAGAACCAAATTTGAAATATAATAGCTAATGTCAACGCATGTTACTAAAATTTCACTAACACGGATATTATTTCCAATTTTCCAACACAACACCAACATTTAACTTTTGCAGACAAATATAAATTATTTTACCAACAACTATAAATTCTTTTACTATATTTTTACCGACACAAAATCAACATGTTGACAATTCACGGACTAAGACAAGGTGACTCTCTATCCTTATTTCTTTTTATTGTGGTCACACACGTGTTGACCAGGATGTTAACACTAGCGATTGACAATAATTTAATCTCTGGAATTCAACTACCAAATGGTGGCCCCAACATATTGAATATTCAATATGCAGACGACACCATATTATTCTATCTGCTAGAGAGGATAATATAATAAATATTAAGAGAATACTATGTTGTTTCCAAACTTGCTCAGGGTTGAAAATCAACTTCCATAAATCATCAATTACTGGTGTTGGAATATCTGAGGATTTTGTGCCTTCTCAAATCTTGGGATGCTACATTGAGAAACTTCCTATAAAATATTTGGGTTTACCACTGCATTTTAGGAAACCAAATTACCAAGATTGGTCCCCAATAATAGAAAAAATTACAAAAAAACTATCACATTGGAAGGCAAAATACCTATCTTTAGGAGGAAGGCTTACCTTGGTAAATGTTGTATTATCTGCCATCCCTACTTACTATCTTTCTATCCTACATCTACTAGCTAGGGTAGAGAAAGCTATTGACAAAATAAGAAGTAGATTTCTTTGGAACTCCTTATCTTCTACTACTGCTTGCCATTTAGTTAAATGGATAACTCTTTGTAGGTCAAAAGAACAAAAAGGCTGGGGAATCATCAACTTAAGACACTTCAGTTTGGCACTGAAATGCAAACTATTTTGGCAACTTCTATCTTGCTCCTACTCATTGAAATTGAAAGATGTAGTCAGAGCTAAATATTTTGTTAGGAATGGACCGGGTGCTATCCTTAATGTTTCAAATGGCAGATCCTCACCATTATGGTTAGAACTCAAAAATTGTTTTGACATTATAAATGGATTTACTGTATTTCAAGTTAAAAATGGAAGGAATACTATTTTTTGGGAGAATAGATGGTGGAATGGTGAAAAATTAAAAGATGTCGTACCTGATATATACCATATGACAAAATTTAAGCAAGCTTCTGTCACAAAAACTATAGAGACTATTACAGCAGACCCTGATAAACTATTCTTCAATCTCTTGACACCTGATGTAGTTGAATCCTTACATGTTCAATTAGAAAGCTTATCAAACATTTTCAACAACACAAGATTAACAGAAGAAGAGGATTTACTAATATGGAAACCCACCAGCAAATCATTCACGGTTAAATCTTGTTATGATATGCTAAATGACGGTGGCTACAGATTCAAATATATGCATGAAATCTGGGACTGCTGGGTGTCACTTAAAATCAAACTTTTTGCATAGTTAGTTATCTGTAATAAAATCTTGACTAAAGATAATTTATCCAAAAGAGGCTGGTCTGGTTCTGAACTATGTATTTTTTGCAATAATAACAGAGAATCTATCAAGCATCTTTTTCTATATTGTCCTTTCACGTAGTCTGTTTGGAATGCTTTTACTGCTAGGTTCATTTATCCTACTATACTTTCAATTGAAGACTTATTTGCTTTTCCTCCTGTGCTAAAATTTGAAACATCTTTAAAAGGTTCTCATACCTTTGTTCAAATCTTTTTATAGTCTATCTGTAAGGAAAGAAATAATAGAACATTCAGGGGCACTTACAGAAATGCCAATATGATTACAAATGACATTATTTCCTTGTTTCACTGTTGGATAGAATGTCTAGGTACAGGATTTGAAAGAAATAAAACTCTACAGTCATTATCCACATTCCAGTAAAAGAGAGAGATGGAGCAAACTTAATGGCTCCTACTAATTCCGAACAAGGAATGGATTACAATACCTCAACACCTACTCTCCTAGAAGATAATCTTATGATATGATTAACATTTTGTTAGTTAAAATATCACTTAAAATTTCTGACTTTAAGTTTAACTTTTGTTACCGAAAGTTTTGTGATTCATTTGTGATGTAATATTACTACAAAAAAAACAATTCATTGACACGTTTACTTTTCAATTTGCCAAAATCTAACGTAAAATTAATATTCAGAACCATACTTGAAACAAGTTTAGGCAAGGAAAAAACACTTGCATTTAAAAAGCCAAAACACCATTATTTGTTGGCCACTAAAGCCATCCACTCTGGGTCGAAACGTGCTTTCCAAATGAATTCCAAACCAACAAGAGACGTTGCCAAAGGAAATAGAGAGTTCATATGCCAAAAAAAAAGGAACTCATAAAAATGGCAGACCAAGAAGAGCCAACCAGATAATAGATTAAAATGCACGATGTTGGTTGTTCAAGGACCAATCGTACATAACATTTTCTCATCCAACCGTAGAAATAATCCTCGATGTCACCAGCAGCATTACATCTGATAGACTACGATTACAACTAAATTTGGATACAACTAGATCACAATTTCAGAATTTCAAATATATAAGCTCTCTTCTCGTAACTTAAGACTATTGCTAAGCAAATGTGTAGAAATCTCATACTAAAAAATCACAAAACACGGTTCAAGGCTGTGTTCGGTTGGAATTCTAAAGAATAAAGGTTGAGATCATTAAACAAATAATATAGCAATTTTCTATTTCGAACATACCACCACAGGTGGTCATATTTCAAGGATGATGAACCAGTAAACGGATAGATATTAAAGCAAGGAAACATATCAATATTTAGAAATCATCATCATCCTCTTCAGCAATATGTTTGGCAAGTTCCTGTTCCTGCTGTTGTCTCTCTCTTCTTTTCTCTGCACCCTCCTCCTTCTGAGAATTTGGTGGGAATCTCAAAGCCCTTACCGCTTCATTATGCATGTTCAAGCAAAAGGCAATCCTTGAATTGAAAGCAAGTTGAGGCTCATTTGTAGAATACACATCACCTGTCTCCTTTGATACCATCCAACGCTTCTCGTGATCTATTGTAGCATCAATAGCCCCATCTCGGATGGCTTTGGCAACAATGCTCTCCGCATCTGCCACAGGATTATCAGTATCCAACCTCAGCTTCTTGGCTACATCAGCAAGGGATATGCGAGAGTATGAGATGCTAATGTTGCGAAGCCCAGTCCTGATGACATTGTGTCGAAGCCTAACAATCAAATTGTGGGTCCTGTCTTTACTGAACACACCAGAGAATTTTTCTGTGACAGACCGAAACAGTTCCAAGTCTCCAATTCGCACAGCCTGTAATGGAAATGATTAGATACTTCCATAAATCTGGACAGTGCTGGTTCCAAAGTAAAAGGAACAGCACTCACGTTTGTCAGCTCAAAGTAGGGAACCAGAGCATTCTTCATGCCCTTTTGCATAAAAATGGTCCTCTCAGGGATCTCTCCTAGAAGCAAGCGAACTAGAACAGCCCACTTGTTGCACAAAATTTTGAAGCCCTGAGCTGCAACTGGGGCTTTACGAGATGCCTGCATGAGGCTATCTTTGGCATCTGTATACTCCAATTGAATAGTCCTGATTTTCCCCACGTAAAATAAATATCGACAGAACTGTATAAAAAGATCATGTTTGAGTTATTTCTTAAAAAGGTATAGTCATAGAAATACATCTGAAACAATGTCTTCGAACAATGTAAAAATGATCAATTACGTAAGTTTCTTTCATAGCTGCAGTTAATAGATCTGAAAGTTTCAATGCCTATTAGCAGTAAGTCCATTAGGTAGCAGCACTCTTGAATTATGAATTCTCATGAATGTGTACATGATAAGATTTAAGATTCACAATTATAACACTGGTGTGTATGCCATGTTATAAGATGAATACAGCTATATAAGCCTGTTCATTTGGTCAAACACATCAAAAGATTCCAATGCTGTTTGCAGATTAGTCATGACAGAGAAAAAGTGTTACCTGTTGGTTTGAATGAGCCTCAAATCGTGGTGCCTTGGACCTTAGCTTCTCTGCCTGATCGTATAAGTTGTAATGCAGGTAATTGCGAAGCAGAAGATTCAGAAGAGTTTCCTGCATCTCACAAAGAGAATAATATTAGATTGTTATCTATTAGATCCCAACATACATGCACTAATCCAATAAGGCACATACCTGACCCAGCTCATCACGACGCAGTGTAGCCATTCGGTGCAATGCAAGAAGGTTCCTGAATCAGAGATATTGCAATGAAAAAACTACAAGCATTCATATGTTTGATTTTTGAAAATCGTAATTTAACATTTGCTTGAATTAAATCCCCAATTCATCGATCTCAAAGATGCTCCTAACATTAAAACTTATGTGGCTGTCTCACCCTCGAATTTCAGACAGATTATTTGTAAGCTCGTAGCTTAGTGAGTAGTAGAAGTACAGCCTGGCAGCTAAAACATCAACAGTCCTTCGATTCATGTTTTTTACACGAGCAATACCAGCTGTAGAACAAGCTTTAGCCTGAAAGTAGAACAAAAAAAAGGCACTAAATGATATCTCACGATTAGTGAGAAAGTTGAAGAAGTATCAGGAAAAAGCTGTGTTAACCTCATCATATCTCTTTTGGTCTATCACGAAAATTAAGACAAGCAAATAGCTGTAAATCTCAACTTCCGGCAGGGGATGCTTAGTAGAGCTTTGGATTGCTGAGGTTGCTGTATCCACATCCATATCATGTTCATCTTCCTGTGATCAACATATAAGTTCATAAAAACATAAAGAAGGAGAAGAAGGTTGCTTTTTGTGATAGATATTCATACATGAACCATAGTCTATGTCATAATCGCATTAGAAAATTACAAAATAGTTGGCAATCTCATTATAATGCCTACAAGAGGCATAATAATAAACTGGCACAACCGCAGATTTTTTTTAAGTGGTCAAATAATTTCTTTCATGTCATCCAGTTGTAATGTCACTAATTACATTACTCTCAGCATATCAAATATTACATGGCCTACACCAGAAGCATGTTGTATAATTATAGTTCTTTCTTCACAAATGCCAAGATAGGATAACTTATCTATTACCTTATAGCACCTATGAACAACCTCTCCCCTGTTTAAAGTTATTTTGGCTTTGAATTTGAGAGTCATTCAGACAGTTAAGGGTCCAGTTGGCTGTGGATCCACGATGACTCTCTACAGGATAATAAGATGCTGTCCCTTAAGGTTTAGGACAATAAGCATTAAAACTCGTTAAAAAGCATTTCACTAAATAAATTTCTAGCTTGAAAAGGATGAAAAGAATCGTTAAAATAAACAAGCTCATAAGAGAGCCAGCATCCCTGTGATAAATCATGCTTCAGTATTACAGTGCTCATGAAAAATTATGTATGTCCTCTCCTCTCCAAGTACCGGTTATCCACCAATTATGTTTTGACATTCCTTATTCATGTTGTTACATGAACCCTCCTTTCAAACTTAGAGATGGCAATGGCATGTAATACAATAGGTCGTATCTTTGTTCCCATACTTCACAATATATTCCTCTACTGCATCTTCTTCTCTTCCCTTTTTATGCTTATTACATAGATCTTTATCTTCAATAGATGTTCTACCAAGGTTATTATGGCGCCAAGGCATCGAGCTTGGGTGCCCTGGACGCATGGGTATCTAGGCAATGCCTAGGCCTCATTATTAATTTTTTTTTTTTCAGATTTTATATATACACTTAAACTTAAGTAAACAATACAATGTTAAATACAATTATATCTACTTTAAACTTAAGTAAACACCAATTAACGTTGACAATATGTAAAAGACAATAATTAAATGACATTAAAGTTAAACCATCAATATAAAAGTCACAAATTAA
Source organism: Posidonia australis (assembly GCA_024699735.1). Classification (NCBI taxonomy): domain Eukaryota; kingdom Viridiplantae; phylum Streptophyta; class Magnoliopsida; order Alismatales; family Posidoniaceae; genus Posidonia; species Posidonia australis. Next base: position 6,458 of record JAMKQA010004989.1, on the reverse strand, counting down.
CTTCTTAATAAAAGACAAAAACAAAAGGTCTTAATGAAACAAAAATAAAAGACAATAACAATAAGTTTACTCAATACTAAAAACAAAAAAGAGGATCAAATGAGACTCACATGATCTCATTCGTTTTGTTCATCTTTCAATGAATCATCAAGGAGTTTTCCAAAGTCGAGATTCTCATCAGTCCCGAAGATAAAGCAGAAAGAAAAAGATGTGAAAAAGATGATTAGATGAAGTTCACCTTGCAAATAGGGAGAAGGAAGAAGATGTGAACCCACCACAGAACTCTACAAAGCTGGCAGAAAAAACCGCCGAAGGAGCAAGAAAAGGTTGTCAGAGGACAGTTGCAGGCCAAGGTGTTTTCCAAAGTTGAGATTCTCATCAGTCCCCAAGATAAAGGAGAAAGAAAAAGATGTGAAAAAGATGATTAGATGAAGTTTACCGTGTAAATAGGAAGAAGGAAGAAGATGTGAACCCACCACAGAACTCCACAAAGATGGCAGAAAAAACAGCCGAAGGAGGAAGAAAAGGTTGTCAGAGGACATTTGCAGGCCAAAGGGAGAGGGGGAAGGGAGGAGGAGCCATCAGTTTTGGGGTTGGGGACAAGATTTTCATTCTGAAAATCCAAGGTTTTTGTGTAAAACATGTGGATCCTACCATTTCCTGATCTGGATCCAACAAGGTTCTAGTTAGTTAAGAGAAACACTGGGCACACAAACGCCCAACTAGGATACGACAAGGGTGACTCAATAACCTTGTGTTCTACACTACACTTTTGCCTTTAAATTTTATTCGTACACTTTTACCATGTAATTGTGTAAACATTTCTACATTGTATCACTGCAACTCCATTATTAAGTATATAAAGTTTCAAAGATATCTAAAGGTTACAATTTCCCTTGACTATCCAATTGACTATTCAAACATTTACCCTTGTTCTATTCCCATTCTCGTAGCCTATGTTTGAATCTTGGAATAAAGGTAAGAATAAAGCAGAATTGGAATAGTAATTTTATTTGGTAAGTCAAAAAATGGAATAAAAGCAGAATAGTAATTCCTATTCTGATTTACTTATTTCAGAATAACTATTACACGAGAAAAGTGGAATAAAATTATTCCGCTAAGTTATTCTCATACATGTATATATACGTTGTGTTTAATTTTTATTAAAAATTAATACATATATAATATAATATATACATATTTTAAACTAGATATATATCTTAATAATCAAGTTGATTATTATTAATCTACATATTTTTCACTTATTCCAACACTTATTCTGATACTTATTCTACTTTTCATCAAACCAGAATATCTCTCTATACAAGTTTATTCACTTTTAAAAGAAAATCACTTTCAAACTGAATAACAATACCATTAGAATACTAATATCATTATCCACTTATTCCTACTTTTTTTATTCTACATCTAAAGAGGAACATAGTATTTACATTCCATAAATGACTCATCCTTAACATACATACCTTCACATTTTTAGGAATTCCTTCATAATTTCAACATAGAAAACTAATCCAACCTCACACTCTTATAAACAAATACCCTAATGATTGCAAACAATATAGAACAACATCTTTAATAGGTTCACCCATGACCAAGCCAAACAAATGACAACTCATGTTGATTCTTGATGCAAAACAACAAAATTTAGAAATCCATGATCAACTCAAAAAGATCACATCTCCTGATAGATCTAGGAACAATTGCTGTAACGTTCCTTGCTAATTAGAAATCATCAAGGCCAAGTGTTGCGAGACGTTACTTTTGTAATTCCATATTCATAAAATCTAGTCATATGTTGTGCTATCCATGTTCATAAAGTTTAGTTGTATTTGTGTTATCCATAGTTATTAACGTTGGGGCATCAACTAGGTGCCGCCTAGGCACCAAGGCATCATAGGGTTGCTGAGCGTTTTAATGCCCAACCAGTCTGGCAGGATCCGATTCTATAATTTAAAAATTAGAGATGGGAAGGCAACAGTCTGTGCCCTAGCCCAACTATAATTCCTTCCATCAGCTACTGCTGCTCCCTACAACCTCTGACAACAATACCGACTAGATCCTTATGTCCGACAGCCTCTTTCTTTCACTCCGATGATACTTCCCAACCACTCAAATCCTTCTTCATTCTTCTTCCTATATGCAAGGTAAAGCCTAATATTTAACCTCTTTCTCTCTCTTTTTTCTAATCTTGAATTTTTCAACAAGTTTTGTGTCTATTAATTTGTTTATTGATGTTTTTACTTAATATCAAGGGCAAAAAATTTAATTATATATATATATATATATATCAAGTTCTGGTACACTTTATTTTGAGGGAAAGTCATTCATGGGCATTAGATCCTGATCTTCAGAACACCTTGAAAACCACCTTTTTTATTAGTAGTGCTTTTGCTTTTGGAGGGAAATGAGAGAGAGAATATAGGATAATTAATTATATTTAATGAATATAGGATAATTAAGAATGCAAATACGGTTACTTTTTTAAGGGAAGTTTACATGGCTTCACCCTTTTTAGGGAATATCTTGTCAACCATTATTCTCCTTTTTTTTGACATATGTTTAATTCACTTCCTAATAAAGTAGATCCCAAATTCATGGAATTGATATTATTAATTTCTGATTTTAGAGAGTATCTCATCAACTATTATTCTCCTCTCATTTCCTAATAAAATGGATCCCATGCACAATTGTTTTGGGTAGTTACTAATTTTGTGGATTCCTAATTACGTGATTTGGCATCCATTATTTCTACTTTTAGTGAAATACACATCATAATGCCTTATCCATCTTCTTCCTTTCATTTTTGTTTCTTCATGCACACCACCAATACAACACTACATATATTAGTGTTCTTATTAGTACAAGTTGTATTTTTTTCATGTATTTGTGTTAATATTTTATTTCTTGTATTAGTGTTATTGATATTATTTTTCACATATTATTGTTACTATATTTTTTCATGTGGTTGTTTTAGTTGTATTTTTTTTTATTAAAGTATAGATTAGTGATGTTTTCATGTATTTTTAGTGTTGGTGTTACAAAATTGTTTCATGTAGTTTTTGTATTACGGTTAATGATAGTTTTCATCTAATTTTAGTTGAGTTCCAAGAGAAGGTAATATCTCACCTTTCACGCATTGCATCAAGCATTGCATGTCCTGTGTACATTACAACACCAATTCACGACAAACCCATCATATTGATCATCACCCACCCCATTTCCATTTCCATTTCCATTTCCAATTCCATTTCCAATCACACCTTAGCAAACAATAGAATCCACCAAAATCAATTTGATCATCAAAAATCAAAATTGAAAACAATTAAATTGATCAAGGAAAATTGTTTGGTTTGTCTTCTTCATCTCTTTTTTGGATGGGATATGGCTCAATGGTGAGGACATTTTCTGAATGTGATGCTTAATAAAGGGAAAGTGAAAAAACAAGATTTATGAGTGTCAATCAGGAAGGCAAGAGATGGTGGTGGCACTTCCATTTGTGCTCCTTCCATCACAGAGTTTGCTCCTACCTTGCCCATCACCTTTGTGTTGCTGTTGGTTCATTGGTTCTCACCACATCATGGTGGTGTTGGTTTTCATGTGATGGTGAAGGTGGAAGGCAAGTAAGGGCTGCACTGCTTCCAGTAGAAGAACTGGACAAACCTCCGGGTTGTAGGCTGATCTCGTCATCATGGATGGATTTTACTTCCAAACAAAAGGAGACGAGGGGACAAGAATGGAGAGGACAATAGATTTAGGAACTTTTGGGTTTCTATCTAAGGAGTCAGGGCATGGGAGGGAGACAATTGGTTTTGACGTGGGGGGGTGTAGATCCTTTTTGTTTTGGTGACACCTTAATAACCTTGGTGCCATCCATATTCATTAAGTCTGGTTGTATGTTGTGTCATCCATATTCATAACGTCTAATTGTATGTTTTGTATTACCCATATTCATAAAGTCTAGTTGTATGCTGAATGTTATCCATATTCATAAAGCTTAGTTGTATGTTGCATGTTGTTTACCTAATTACGACCCTTCTTTGGTTTGACACTAGTATGTAAAGGAAATTTGATGTTAACCATGAAGGTGTAGCATCCTATAATTATATATGTTACACAAAAATTAAATAAGATCAATAAAATGAAATAGGTCACCCTAACCTGAACAACAATGCATCATCTCGACATCAAGGATCCACTTCTCTCCAAGGCATGCTCTTGGCCTATATCTAAGATACCTCTCTACATGTTGACACTAGTTTTAAATGAAAAGATTGCATCTCGAAAGAGAAAAGGAGGAGATAGTGCTAAAGGTCCCCTAAAATGGAGGGAAGAGGGATAAAAAAATCGTGTTTATGGGCCCTTTAATATTTGAAATCTGTTTCTTGGTAGTGCTCATTGTATTTGTTTAAACCTCCCCTACAACCGAGCCCATTTAAAAGACTTGAGCCACATAAAAGATTGATCCACATTGTTGTTCCAGGTTTGTTTCATCAGAATCACCACTATCCAGTTAAATGCTTAGAAAGGACTTCCGAAAAATAACCCTATTCTGTCTTACGTCACCACTTTCCTTTTCCTATAATCATTCACTAGAAGAAATAGCACTATATCATTGGAAAGAAGCGGCTATTGAATTTTTTAAAGCCTAGAACAGCCTTCTCAACTAATCTATATCACACATTCACCCTTTATTATAGAAGAATGATTAAACTCATGATATGATAAATTCTTTGTAACATGTTTTCCTAAACATAATAACAAGTCTTGATTTACCAATTTTATTAAGATAAAAAGTCATTGACATATGTTGTTATTCATAAATACTTGATAAACAATGCATGGCTTAATCTCCGTAATGAAATTGCAATATATCAGCAACTTAAATAAAAACAAGTAAAAGCTGCAGATTCTATTACATAGCTGCATGATAGCTATTAGCTACAATGTATGCTACTCTTGAGAGATCATGGGAAACCTCTGGATTGAATATTTTGGCTACTTGAATAAACTATTAAGACTCACTAAAAAAAGATAAACCACTAAATTTGATGTACAATTTCCACCAGCCAGCAGACTCAACTAAAAACATTTTCTTGACAATACAAACACGCTACGAAAGAAAATGCAGCAAGTAAAAACTAACTTAACTCTCCCAATTATCCATGGTAATGTTATGTTTTGTACCACCAAGGCAAATCGTTTAGTAAATGAATGACATATATAGATTTATTCTTTTTCTGAGGGAATGCCACATAGAAAAAAACTAATACAAGCTATGTTGCTAAGGGTCTGATTAGTTCCTTAGAAAACAGACTTAAGGCAAGGAAATAGAGTTTTGAAACAACTTCTTTGTTAATTGTGATTGATAAGAAGGATGTGACTTAAACACATGTGCAGAACAAAAGAGAGGGAAGTCATCCAAAACTTAACTTCACGTTAAAACAAATCTGTACCAATCACCCCCAATTACACTACTTCAAATTAGAGTTTGCCGAACTTGACTTCTAACTAAACCCTTCACTTTCTTGAAACCAATCAGAGCCTTTATCAAATCCATATCATTTTTCACCTTCTAAACAAGAGGAGCATACTTAAGTTGCTAACGACAGATGAGAAAATTACAATCAAAACAAGAAAAAGCCTTAAGCAGGCATTTCACAAAATCCCAGCCTAAGAGGAATCAATACGCAAGAGCAGCATAAGTAGCATATCAGATCGAACTAGGATTCTAGAAAGCATTCCCACAAATCCTTACCACTGATCTTTCAGCATTGCAATCTCAGAACTAAACAGTTCAAAAGCACAAATTACTACTACCAATCCTAGAAGACGCAAAAAAAAGAAAACGGAGAGTTTTACAGACAAACACAAGCACTACAAACAAAAGGCACAAAAAGGCACACCTTGGGGAGATAGGACGACAACCGAGAGTGCGCCTCCGACCCCGGAGCAAGCACAGATGATAGAAAAGCAGACACAACTGGCGTCGCAAGCTTGCGCCGAATCCCAATCGTAAGCCGCACGGCCCTGACAATCCTCCGCACCTCCTTCGTGTACGCCCCCGTCTCGATCAGCGACACGATCTCCTTCAAATCTGCACCCCCAAAAAAATCCAGTTTTCGAACTAAGCAGGCAAAAAAAACAGAAGCCCCAGATCAGAATAAGAATTAGGGTTTTCTCGAGTTCGAATCTTACGCTGGAGAGTGGAAGTGGCGGCGGCGGCGGTGGAGGTGTTATTGGACAGCGCCGGGGTCTCCTTCATTTCCACGTCCTGGTCCTGCGCCATTGCGAGGAGGAAGAGGAGGAGATCTCGATCACGACGGGCTAGGGGAGTTTAAGGTGTAAATATGGTGCAGAGCGAAGTACTTTTCTTTCTGATGAGAAGTGAAGCTGAGGAGGCAATGAGTTATATATATATATATATATATATATATATA
>JAMKQA010004988.1:0-11948 GCA_024699735.1 Posidonia australis | reverse complement strand
TGGGGAATTGATGTTATCGGGGCCATTCATCCTACTGCATCCAAATGGGCACCGTTATATTCTGGTGGCCATCGATTATTTCACAAAATGGGTCGAGGCGGCATCATACAAGACAGTCACAACAACTGTTACAGAGAAGTTAATCAAGAATAATATTGTCGCCAGATATGGGGTTCCATATGCTATCATTTCAGATAACGAAACTAATTTCATAGCAAAGAGAGTTGAGGATTTTCTCTAGAATTGCAAGATTAAGCATCACAGATCCTCCCCCTATCAACCACAGATGAATGGGGCAGTAGAGTCGGCTAATAAAAATCTGGTGAAAATCTTGAAGAAGATGGCTGAGACTCATAGAGATTGGCATGAAAAGCTTCCCTATGCATTATGGGCCTACAGGACCTCCATCCGGACGTCAACAGGAGCAACACCCTATTCTTTGGTGTATGGCATGGAGGCGGTCCTTCCCTTTGAAGTCGAGATCCCGTCATTAAGAGTCTTGAGGGAGGTAGAATTGGAGGAGGCATAATGGATCCAAGATCGTTGTGTCCAGCTAGATTTGATTGATGAACACAAATTGCAAGTCCTGCATCATGCCCAATGCTACCAGAAGAGAATGGCCTGGGCATATCAAAAGAAGTTCCGACCCAGAAACTTTGAACCGGGAGACTTAGTTTTACGTGCCATTCATTTGCTCGATGCACGGGGAAAATTCAGGCCTAACTGGTGCGGACCATTTGTGGTCAAGGAGGCCCTGTCTAGAGGAGCAATTATTCAAGAAGACATGAACCGTAGGGAGCAGTTAATGCCTCCTACCTGAAGAAGTACTACCAGTGACTCCTAGTCAATCCTAAGTCTTGCAACGTGAGCCATGCATTTTCATGTTTCTTCTTTTTGCCTGCTAATATTTTAGGTTACTGCATCCCAGCATAACATGAATAATCTCCTACGCTTTTTCTTTTTGCACAGCATTATCATTGCCCGATGAGGAAAATCGGAAGCCTGCCTGCTTAAGACGAGTCCATTCCTCCTCACGTGTCACTACCTTTGAAACTTAGGATGTGGGGGAGAGATTTCTGTGAAATGGACGAAATGTACAAATTCCCAGGGGACCTATATCTCCAAAGGGAGTAAAAATATTAGGTCTAGAGAGAGTACGAGCAATAAAGGAAAATACAGACTCTAGAGCACAAAAGAAATAAAGAGACAAAAGTACTAGACAGAAGCTAGCTCTACTGAGAGAGGCATACAGGACGACCCTATCCCTACCTTATAACTTGGAGAGGAGTCGAAGCATGCACCAATAAATCCTACAAAGGGACTAGCCACCCCCTTAACACAAAGGAGAGCATCCACCCCCTCAGCTTAGGTGTATATTACCTCCAAGCAGGAATAGGGTAAGTCAGCATGCCTTTGAGGGAGAAAAACAAATATGAATCCTTAAAAGAGTAGGTATAGGGCCCCAAGATTTTGGCATGAAGTCCATAATATCTAAAGGAGAGCCACAAGTAAACCTAAGTATCTAGGTTAGTACCACATGAGTCAAGGACAGTTTCACTTCTTACAGTAGGCAATACAGGCTTCCTCGGCACTGAGGGCACCAATATCTAGTAATCATGCATCAAGCATATTTGCATATCACTTTGCAAGGCATTTGGCCATATTCCGACCAAGGGCATGCCAGCTGCCTTTTTGAGTCGTAATATGGGCAAATAGGCATTTGACTAGGGGCATGTTAGTCGCTTTTTTTAGTTGGAAGAATCTATGGCTAGGGGCATGCCAGCTAAATTAATCTTGGGAGCAGTTCTATAAAAATGCAGGAATAGGCACAAGCAAGTCAAGATGGCATTAATGCAAGAAATTTTTTATTATAGTCCATCAGTGATACAAAATTTGCTAGTCAACTCTTGGTCTCTTGGAACTGCCAGCCTCTGTGAAGCAAGTGCCACTAGGCAGTATCTCGCTTATGGGCCATGTCTCTCTTATTTCAGCTTCATATTCCACTATACAACCAGAGCCCTCAGTAATGGCAAGGTTGGAGGATTTAACGCCAGCACGTGTCATGCGGGCCAACTCTGAGGTTGATACGTTGGAGTCAAGAATATACCTCTTATAATAGTCAGGAATGGGACTTTGCTCAATGGAGTCTTGACAGAAGCCGAATTGGCAAAGAACTCGGACAAGGTGATATTCCACACCGCCTGTAAGCCCGGGAAGAACCACTAGCCGCATGTCCCCAGCATTAAAAAAGGCAGTAAAATTCCTGGAGGCCGAGGATATGATGCACCATACTACCGTATCCTCAGCGAGATTCCGCAATCTGTTGCATAGCTCGGGTACACCTGGAAGTGTCCCTGAATGGTTGATGTGGCTATAAGCTTCAGATGCAGAAGGCCGAGGGCGTAAAACCTTCACTCCTATATGAGCAGCAAACCAAACCTGGCAAAACGGGTTGCATAATTAAATAAGCATAGCGGAGTACTAAAATAAAATGGCTTACTTACTTGCACCAGAGCGCCACAACCATAAGAGTGTTGGGAGAGTTTCAATGCCCGGTCCAAACCAATATAAGTCTCAGCAAGGAGAATGAGGGCAAGATCAATTTGGCGAGTAACCATCGCCCAAGCTATTTCGGCCACCTCAATAGCCATAATCATCCAGCCATGGATAAAAATAAGCTCCCCAAGGAAGCGCATCACAAAACCATGAAGCCACAGGTTGCCTAAAGATGAACGGGCGCTGATAATTTCATCAAAATAATCTAGACGCACCATGGTAGTTGACCCGTCTCTGCAGATAAGGTTCTTTTCACAAACGCTTCTGGTCAAACAAGTCAGTCGGCTCAGAACTAAAGTGTAGTTATCGTGGCATGTGAAGACGGGAAGAGACATGAATGGCAACAGGCCGTATATCCGTCTGACCTCCTCCAAACTCAGAGTCATTTCTATCTGCCCGAAGCGAAAAATGTGTAAAGCATGCTTCCAAAATCGAGCCACGGTGCATAGCAGGTGTCAGTTAACCTCCACTTTAGCTATACTTAATAGGGAGGAGGATATGCTCCAAATCCACAGTTGTTTGCGATCTGCAGCTGTTAAATCATCAATCCAGCCGTACAGAGCATTTGAACAATGTTTTGGCGTCACCATGGTGGGATAGCTCTGTGGACACAAATTTGGGCCAAATATGGTAGGAAAAAAGGTAGAACTTGACATAAATATGAGGCAAACAGAGTGATCCAATAGAATATGATCTTAATCTAAATGCAAATCAAAAAGTATGCTCAAGAAATTTCGTCTTATTGTAAATCTGAGATAATATGGCAAACGAAATCTGTGTTTTGTTTTTTCCTTTTCATAGAGCAAGGCAAGAAGAAATCAGCAAGGAAAATAGTAAAACATTCACATACCATTGTAATAGCGTAGCCAGAGCCTAGAACAGATCAACGAAAGATGCTACAGCAAGCTTTGAAGATTTGAGGGTGTTTGCAGAAAGGGGCGGCGGTGCATCTCGTTGGAAATGCGAGATTATAAGCAAGAGGTTTTAGCAAAAAAGAAAAGCAAGCTGACCATTTTTGGGTGGACCACCAATGTGGTGCACATCGGTGGCACACCTAGGCGGTGCGCCAAACATGTGAAAAATTCAGCAGCACATCCCCTAAAAATATGAACCTCGCTAAATCGACGCCATTTTCTTGAACCTGCACAGAAAATTTCATACAGCATACACAAACAATACCCCAAGAAAGGGGCGCATTCCAGAATTTGGATTTGTCATTTCAAAGCATTCTTAAACAGGTTTACAATGTTCCAATGTCAATACAAGACTTGACTATAGCAAAAAGACTAAAGATGGCTATTCCTCGTCTGACTCCCCCTCGTCGGACGACGCCTGTTGAAAACTCTTGGCCAAAAGACGGGCGCCTCGTCAAGTGATCCAACGTGACCATTGAGCGGCAGCAGCAGCCTTAGAACGGGCAGTAGAACTCTGGACCCCCTGGGAAACTTCAGTGTCTGAACGGTCTTCCTCAGAAGCATCCTCATACCCTCTTTCGTCGGATATCGACGTAAAAGGCACCAAATTGTTCTTCGAAGCCCTGTGCATTTAATCAGTATCAAATTTATCTCGATTGTATGCATAGAAGTGTTAAGCAGAAATTGCAGTAAATTTACCTTGGCCCAGTCGAAAGCATACCACATCCCACGCTTGCTATCCCGCACAGCCTCCTCAAACAGATACGGCTTCCCGACTCGTCTGTACCAAGCCAGATAATCCATGTAATTGACTTCTCGAAGGGCATGCAGACTTCTGGCCACAGAACGGGTCGAGGCTGGACGATCCATGTCGACAAGAGGAGGGGCAGGAATGCAGAATTCATTCAGAAATTGGTGCCTCACGCGCCCTAGGAGAAAATATGCCGACTTCTTCATACAGTAAAACTTCACCTACTTGTCCCTCAGAACACAATCAGAATTCAGAGGTGCCCAATTAAAGCCATCATATCTGGAGAATAAGCGTAGGTGAACCTGTTACAGAAACAGATAATTGTAAGCGAAGTAGGTAATACAGGCATACAGAATTGAAGTCTATAACACAAAAACTTACATCTTCGAGCTCTACCAGGTCAAGCAGATACTGGTAGGACTCGTAACTATAAACCCCTACAGCAACCTGATGGTCAGGCTCGACCCACTGATGAGAGAGAGGTAGAAGCTCGTCACGAAGGCGGCCAAAGCTATGCCCCCATGTGATATGCTCCATAATCCAGTGCTAGTAATAGCAAACAGAGGTCAGTTTATCAAAGAGGAAATTTGTTTTGCAAATAATGAAAGTAAACACTTACAGTCAGCAGAGGATATAGCCCCACATAGGAGTGGCGCCCAAGCTTGCCTAATTTTATGGTTTATGACCTACTTTTTCATTGGCTTATTTGCATGCTTAAATGGTTTTCCTTGTCTTCCATTTTAATAGACTTGGTGGCGACTCCTGCATTTTTATTTTGTTTTTGCCGTGACTTTGCCGACCCTCGCGCATTTGGCCTTTCGCGCCAAGCCCCGAGGCTGTCGCCGGTATGGTTACACGTAGTCTCCCACCAGAAACTCCAGCGGTCTCTGCCTCCTGTCAGCATAGCTCTTCTGCCAACTCTATGCAGCCAACAACCTACTACAGATCAAATCCACCTTGTCCGCATACAACTGCACAAGCTCCGGACTAATCAACTAACACTTTCCCACTTCGCTCCAGCAAACCGGCAATCTGCATGGCCTACCATACAAAGTTTCGTACGGTGCCATCCCGATGCTCGAGTGATAACTATTGTTGTAAGCGAACTCAATCAATGGCAGATGGTCCTCCCAGCTCCCTCGAAAGTCTAAGGCGCATGCTCTGAGCATATCCTCCAGCATCTGGATAGTCCTCTCTATCTGACCATCCAATTGAGGATGAAATGCCATGCTATAGTTGAGCACAGTGCCAAAGGCCTCCTGTAGATTTCTCTAGAACCTTGAGGTGAACCTCATGTCTCTGTCCGACACGATAGACACTGGAACACCATGCAGCCTAACCACCTAGGGGACATACAACTCCACCAGGTGGTGCATCGGAAGCTTCACCCGAATGGCCAGGAACAGATTTTGGTTAGCCGATCCACGATCACCCACACGATGTCGTTCTTCCAATGAGTCTGCGGCAAGCCAGTCACGAAGTCCATCAAGATGTGCTCCCACTTCCACACAGGAATATCCAACAACTGCAAGGTCCCTTCAAGTCTCTAGTGCTCTGCCTTGACCAACTAGTAGGTAGTACACCTCTCTACATGATCAGCAACATCTCTCTTCATGCAAGGCCACCAAAAGTTCCGCTTCAGATCTCGATACATCTTTGTACTCCCAAGGTGAATAGTGTACATAGACCGATGCGCTTCATCCAACAACCTCTACCTGGCCTCCTCATGTTGGGGCACATACAGACACATATCATACCTCAGTTCTCCCTATGCCCCAACAGAGAAATGATGCTCTCCACCAGCCTCCAACATCTCAAACACAACTTGAACAAATAGATCCAGCTGCTAACAAGCGATAATAAACTTTAACAACTTGGGGTGGACTGATTGGTTAGCCACCTAGGCATCAACTGTTTCCCGAGCTTACCGCTTCGGCCTGCAGCTCACCAGATCCTCCAACATGGTCCACTCCTTGACCATCAGACTCGCCATCGCGTGCGTACACTGACTCAGGGCATCAGCGACCACGTTGGCCTTGCCGAGATGGTAGGACAAGCTGAAATCATAGTCCTTCAAATACTCCACCCAATGGCACTGCCTCAGGTTGAGGTCCCCTTGCATGAAGATATACTTCAAGCTCTGATGATCGGTGAAGACCTCAAACTGCTCGCCATAGAGATAGTACTGCCAGAGCTTGAGAGCGAACACTGCGGTAACCATTTCCAAATCGTGGGTCAGGTAGTTCTTCTCATGATCCTTCAGCTAACGCAAAACATATGCGATGACATTGCCATGTTGCATCAGAACACACCCTAACCCAACACCACTGGCATCATTATACATAGTGAAAAAACCACTTCCAGAAGGCAGAGTCAACATAGGGGCATAAACCAGACAAGACTTCAACTCTTGGAAACTCTCCTCACAATTCTGGTCCCAGCAAAAAGGAACTCCCTTCTTGGTCAACACTGTCAGAGGCGTGGCTATGGAGGAGAAATCTCTGAGGCCCGCCAGACCCAAGAAACTCCTGATCTCTGACACAGTCCTGGGTCGCTCCCAACTACTCAACACCTCGACCTTGGTAGGATCCACTCTGATGCCTTTTCCAGAGATCAAATGTCCAAGGAACATGACTTTGCTCAACCAGAACTCACACTTGGAGAATTTGACGTACAACTGATGATGCCTCAGAGTATCCAAAACCGCCCTCAAGTACAAGGCGTGAGTCTCAGCATCAAGAGAATAGACCATCACGTCATCAACAAAAAACCACAACGAACTTGTCCAGAAAAGGGTTAAAAATCCTATTCATCAGATCCATAAACGTAGCCGATGCATTAGTCAAGCTGAAAGGCATAACCGTGAACTCGTAATGCACATACCGCATCTGGAAAGTAGTCTTCTGAATATATGAGTCTTGTATCCTCAACTGGTGATACCCTGACCTTAGATCAATCTTTGAAAATATGGATGCAGACTTCAACTGGTCAAACAGGTCATCAATGTGGAGCAAGGGATATATGTTCTTCACCGTGATCTGGTTCAGCATCCGATAATCTATACACAGTTGGAGCGAACCATCCTTCTTGCGGACGAACAAGACAGGCGCTCTCCACGAAAACACACTTGACCTGATAAACCCCTTGTCCAACAACTCCTACAACTGAGTCTTGAGTTCTCGCAATTCCACTGACGCCATACGATAGGGAGGCTTCGACACAGCACCAGAACAGGGAATCAAATCGATTAAGAACTCTACTTCCCTATGAGGTGGCATACTAGGCAAATCGTCAGGGAAAACGTCAGGATATTCATACACCACAGAGATGTTGTGAACACCCAACTCAAGAGAAGTGAAGGTAACTATACTAGCTAGATACCCCACATAACCCCTAACCAAAGACTTATAAGCCTTCATAGCTGAAATGACAAGCTTAGGCTCACCTTGACACCCACCTTGCATAAAGAAAGATCCATCCTTAGGAGACCCAAACTAAACTCTAGTCCGAGCACAATCGATCAATGCGGACTGCTGCGCCAACCAATCCATGCCAAGTATCACATCGTACCCCTACAAGTCCATCATGATCAGGCTAGCGTCAAACTCAGTGCCATTCAGCATCAAGTCGACAGACCACAGATACCTCCATGCCAAACTGTGCTCCCCTAGCGACGTCACCACACTGAGATGAAAGGCTAATCTAACAAGTTTTTCTCCCAACTTCACCACAAAAGACTCAGAAATAAAGGAGAAAGAACTCCCTGAGTCAAACAACACTTTGGCCATCCGGCAAGCCACAATAAAAGAACATAATGGCCAAACAAACAACAACACCACACAACCATACAATTAGGCAAATGTCCAAATTACAAAGTGATTACAACATATTTTAGAGGGTTACAGAACCAACTATTCATCCTTACCCTCAACAACATCTCTTGAAGACCTAGCGCCTGGAGCTGCAATGGTGAACATCTGTCCCCTAGTCGGCTGCTGTAGCGCACTCCTGCCTTCTTAGGCGGTTCAGGACAATATCTCTAAACGTGTCCCGCCTTCCCACAATCATAGCACACCATTGGAGAGGGAGTTCTCTTAGGATGAGGACAATATGGAGCGATGTGGCCCACCTGACCACAACTAAAGTACTGGTTCCCACTGAGAGCACTGGACCTTATCTAACTGAGGCCAGCTCCGTTACCCCCAACAAAACTCTACCAGCCTGCAAAGGAAACACTAGACCTTGCCTTCTACCTCTTCTCAGGGCTACCAGAACTACTGGCACTTGGAGGACTGGAGAAAGAGAAGCAAGAGGTAAAAGAAGATTTACCCTTCCCTTTGGAACGACTCTCTAGAAACTTCTGAAGCTCCGCCTCAAAGCGATAAGCGATCACAACCATGTCCTCCACAGTGTAGCACAGATAGCCCATCACCTTCACCCGTAGCCTAGGGTTCAAGCCGTCTAGAAACCTCTACACCCGCTCCTCCTCAGACTCATAGGCAGGAGTAAAGCGTTCCAGCTGGACGAACTCAGTCTCATACTTGAGCATCGACATCATGCCCTACTCTAGACTCCGGAAATCTTGGCAAAGCAGCTCCTTCACATGAGCGGGAAAATACTTGTCATAGAAGGCCGCATTGAAATCGTTCCACTGGATGCTAACAGTGACTGAGTCTGGGAACTTCAGCCACCTCACAGACTTCCACCACCTATTTGCCTCACCATCCAGTAGGTAGGTTACCAACCGCACCTAATCCTCCTCTAGGCACGCCATGCACTCCAGCATCTTCACCACCTTCTCCAACCATACCTCGCTCTCTTCAGCACTGACCTTGCCCTTGAACGACGGCAGATGAAACTTTGTGAACTGGTTTAACCATGGGTCACCCGACAACTCACTGACACTACTCTTGCTGAATGTGTGAGAGATCTCGTGTGCCAAAATCCTCAGTTCCGCACTAACCGACTTCCATCATCCTACATCCTCTCAGGTCTCGGTCTCCTCAACAGGGGCCTTACCCTTAAAACCACGAGAAGGCATCCAACCGGAGAAAGGCAAAATACCTGCACCATAGACAAAACAACAACCAGAAAACCTTGGCGAAAAAAATCAGGTGCAGACTCTACCATGCATGCAAACCTATAGTCTCTAATCGGACACCCTAAGCGTAGTGCAACCTAGTGAATCTGGAGCTCTGATACCAAAACTATAACGTCCCACATTTTCCACAATAACTTAAAATGAATTAAATTATGGGAAAATAAAAGCTAAACAAAAAATATCTAACACTAAGAACCTGTGTATGCGGCTAGGAGACTCCAAACTATATGCACTACGCTAACCCCCTACATGCCTACACCTGCAAAACAAAAATACGAGGAAAACACATGAGTGAAAAAAGTCACCCAGTACGCACTCCAAGAAAAACCATGGAAAACAAAACTATAATCTATTTTCCTTTTAAATTCATTTCGCAAACCATTTATTCAAAACCTCACAAACCAGGTCCACACTGGCCAAAACCACAACTGGGGTTCTATCAACCCAAAACCACAAGCAAAGGCCCTCAATGGCCAAAACCACACACACAGTGGCCATTTTGCAACCATTCATTTATTTATTTCCACCATTCGTTTATTGCAATACAAAGATGGTAATATATCAAATGAATGAAAAAATTGCATTCTTATATGGAGACTTGATTAAGGAAATTTACATAATTCAACCTAAAAGGTTCATAGTCAAAGGACTAGAATAAAAGGTATGTAAATTGGTATAATTTCTATATGAACTAAAGCAAATTCCCAAAATGTGACATGAGAAACTTGACAAAGTAATCAAGTCAAATGGCTACAAAATCAATGATACTAACAAGTGTATTTACGCAAAATTTACTGATGGATGAGGAGTCATCATTTGTCTTTATATGGATGATATGCTTATCTTTGATATTGACACAAAGGTTGTAAAAGATACAAAAAAATTTCTTTTATCCAGGTTTAACATAAAGGACATGAGATTTGCAGATGTGATCCTAGGAATCAAAAAGTGAAGACTTAAGAGGGATTTGCCTTAACATAGTCTCAATATATTGAGAATGTACTTACAAAGTACAACTATTCTGATTTAGAAATAGTATACACACCGTATGACTATATGCACAAGTTAAAGGAAAACAATGGGAAAGCTATATGACAACTACGATATTCCAAAGTTATTGCACTAAGTTAGACATAGTGTTTGTTGTGAGTATGTTGAGTAGATTCACTAAGAATCTAGACAAGAAGCATTAGATTGCTATAGAAAAGGTAATGACTTACCTTAAAGAAACCATGCATTATGCTCTACATTTTATTAGCTATCCCACTATGATAGAAGCATACTCAAATGCGAGTTGGGAAGGAGAGAAAGATGAAACATCTGCAGGTAGATTTGTCTTTCTACTTGGTGGAGCTATTATATCATGGAAGTCAAAGAAGTAGAGTGTCATCTCAAAATCCTCTATGGAATTTTAGTTTTATACATTGGTGGTCGTAGTCGAGGAGACAAAGTATCACAAAGAGTTAGAGTTTGATCTTCCACCGTTTAAAGAAAGAATGTTGGGCATTGCTATATCTTATGACAATCAAGCTGCTACAACAGCTATTGGTAATGCGTTGTACAATTGATGGAAAAGAACTATGTGGATTTACTATGCACATGTTTCTGTCTACTTAAAAGGAACGTGATCACGATGATTGATGTTAGAAGTCTGGAAAATCTAACTAATCCCTCTACAAAAGATCTCATGAAAGAATTCATCGAGAAGACTTCAAAAGGAATAAAACTAATGTCTACATTATAAGCATCTATGTATTTTACTATTTAAATATTTATTATTAGTTTAAAGAGCAATCTAGAAATGATTCTAAGAAGAAATAAATAGTTTATTTGTCTTATTGTACTATTTATTTATTCTGATTGAGTTGGACTTCAATAAGCTTATTCTCTATAATGCATATCCTGTTGAAGTTGACAAAATGCCTTAATGAGTCCTTACGCATCTAGAATGCTTTGTACTTTTGTAAGTACACTATGGCTAATACCGCAGGAAGGAGTCCAGAACCTTATACTACAGTAGTGTGGCTCGGTATTATAGTAGTCTAGGACTACAAGTCATGATGAAGTTGGCATCATCAAGACGTCTGGAACTTCATGCCAAAGTAGCATTGGCACCACAATGGTTGTACCACAAGAAAGTTTGGAACTTTA
Source organism: Posidonia australis (assembly GCA_024699735.1). Lineage (NCBI taxonomy): Eukaryota > Viridiplantae > Streptophyta > Magnoliopsida > Alismatales > Posidoniaceae > Posidonia > Posidonia australis. The sequence continues at coordinate 475 of JAMKQA010004988.1, read as the reverse complement.
TGCAAAGGAATTTGGGATTTCAATGGACTCATCTACATAGTGTGGAGATGAGGTTGTTTCCTATAAGACGTGTAGACTGTCCTAAAGAGTACTGGCAGACAAAAGGTTTGATATAGAGCATTTATCGTGTCACTAGATTAAAGAACCAAGGAGACTACGTATGAATTGATAGTCATAGACTGTAACACCCCAGTGCTACACAACAGTACAAGAACTACCCAAGTACAACTAAAAGAATCAAATAGTAGAAATAAAATAATTAAAGCTAATCACCCAGACCTATGTGCGGCAAACGTGGCTCGAAAAGATGCACCAGACTAGACTGCTCCTACACCTGAGCACCTGAAACAAGGGGACAAGGAAAAACACGCATGAGCGACAGGAATGTCACCCAGTACGTGCCCCAAAAACAACACTAAAATCCACTGAAAACCATTGCCAAACAACTATCATTGCCAAAACCACATGTTCAACT
>JAMKQA010004987.1:0-13730 GCA_024699735.1 Posidonia australis | reverse complement strand
ATGAAGAACATTCTCATGAATAGTGGGAGTAGAAAATGAAAATTTAAAATATACACTTCACGGATAGTAGAAGTGGAAATAAAATATCTCTGTGCATAAAAATTGTGCATGGTCTTCATGACCAAGTGGGAGATGTGAGTAATGGTCATTGAAGACCATTTCAAATGAAGGGTGAAACGGACGACCGTTTTCACCCATTCATGGCCGGATGTACTCCGGCAGTTTCAAGGCCTTTATGGCCGAAATTGAAACGACTAAGGAGAGTCGTTAGAGTAGGGGCGGAGAGTGGTCAAGGTCCCCTATAAATAGAGGAGAATATAGAAAGGAAAAACACATAGAAAAAACTTATAGAGATCTTCCTCCTTCTGGAAAGAGAGAGAGATATGCACGTCGACCTCATCCCCTTTCAGTTCTTGTTGTTGTCGCTTATCACACGCAACCAAACGGAAAATAAGTATGGCTTAAATAGAAAACCTCTTGTCCCTTTTCCTTTCCAAGATGGATGTTACCTGGACTCGGGGCTTTATCATGTCATGGCTGACTCGTACGTACAAGAAAATCCTTTCCTTATCAAATAAAGCCTTTGACATCAATTGATAAGTTGAATTGTGGTGGTCTTGTCGAAGTTGTGTCTTCGATCTTCTCGAATCCTTTGCTTTTTAACTCCAACCAAAATAAATATTTCCTTTGAGTTAATAATGTGCCCAACAATAAACTCATCTCTAATCCGCCCTGGTCATGTTCACGTACCCGCCATTTTAGTCTTACATTAATCTTTGCACTTACGATGGACAGGTTTTAATGGATCAATACGTGATTGGTATACCCGTGATTGCTTCTATATGTTCTACACCCACCGTACGCTCACGCACACTGAAGCATTCTGCGTCCACGAGAAAGAACAGCGGCAAGACCAAGGTTTTGATATTGATTATTTACCCTGGCAAATTTATAATAAGCTGATTTAGATAAGAAAAGTTGAACCAAACCAAAAAAGGGTAGTTTATTGACAAACATCGGTTTTTTTTTTCATATGTAAAATTCATAAAATACTTTAAAATTAAAAACTACTTGAGGATTTTATTTTTTTTTGGAAAAATACCAACTTCTTTCCCATAGATTGCTTATGTTATCTTCTTTGAAGGAATGATATTTCAAAGTAATCTAACATTAATTACATGTTTTGCCATCAACTATTACATGACACAAGTCCATTTCTAGTTCCTTTCCTTCTCTCAGTTTGCCATTTCCTCTCATTCTTCTCTCAACCTTGTTTCTCACTTCTTTCTTTCTTTTTTCCTTCTTTTTTTTGTTGTTGTTGAGGACCTCCTTTCTTTATGTTCCTTCCTCAGTCGTCGGATCTAATGTCTCTTCCATCGTGAAACCACCACTATTGTATTTCCACCACCCTCCTCTACCCTGTTCCATGGCCTTCTTTACAAAAAAAAGAAGATTATACCATTACATACGAGGAAACAACTTAAAAAAAAAAACCAACTTTTTCAAATACTCAGTTGAGAAAAAAAGTTACTTAACCTAATTCCTACTTAAAAGAAAAAAAAAAAGGGAACAAAAATGCGAATCTCACCTCACGGAGGATCTTACCTCATCACCCTGTCTTTACACGTCCCCCCATCAACTAAACACTCCATAAATAAAACGCCTTCATCCCAACATCAAGGCATCGCTTCATTCTTGCTGCCGTTGCGTCCAGTACGGCTTGACCGGCAAGCATGTCTAAGATCCATCCCACAGAGAACAGGCACTGCTTCGTCGGAGAGCGCCGACAAGGGAGGGTCGGCGGCGTTCCTGCCGTGTGGACCGTGTGGAAGAAGTCGAGCATGGCATTCCACGGCACTGATGGCTTCTCGGTATTTGGTGGCAACGGGAGGCTTACCTTTCGCGTCGACAACTACTCGAGGAAGAACAAGTTTCTTGCAGGAGAGATTGTGCTCATGGATGGTGATGGCACACCACTGATGAGTATGAAGCCTCAGGTTGGTTTATGGCCTTGGACGACTAATTTCTCTTTAATATCCTTCTATAAATCAAGGTGGTGGAGGCTGATATAAGAAGCATGTTGTTACCATACAACCTGTCTGTCATCACTAGCTATCCTTTTTTAGAGTATGATAAGGTAGTGTTAGTGGTCGATAAGAATCTTCACACACGATTTGTTTATTATCACTGCCAAATTTTTAGTGGATACCATCACCATCCATTTGTTCATCATCATGCTGGAAAGGAAAGCACTAGTTTAGGAATTGCATGCCATTGATGGATTTACTTCGCTGGTAAATCATTCTAACTAGTAAATTTATGGCATTGATGAGAAGAAATTCTAGCTAGAGAACTCATATATCCAAGAAAAGATAGTCGATCTGATATATTTGGTAAATTTAATAGATATAAAATTTGAAGATTAATTGGGCCGTGCAAGCATGTAAGAACACACGTTTATTTCGGTGGCATAACGCTTGCTGGCTGATTCCCCTTGTTTCTTTCGTTAAGCATTTGTTTCCTTATATGGCTTTTAAATGCGTATGCAGTTCTCCATTTTCAGACAGCTGTTTTGCTCGAAAACTGTATATACCTAACCATGTATAGATTAGATCTAGACTGTATGCCGCTAGTGGGGAAACACTAGAATACCAATGGACTACAATCAAAATGTATAGTAGATGTTATTGTTTAATAGAAATCTAGAATGGATCATGCACTCACAGCACAGTTTTTTGTTTTTAAAAAAAATGAATAGTAGAACTTTCCAATCTATACTGGCTTCTCATCAGGTTCACTTTACACGATCAAGCAGATTTTCAGCATGCATGACAGATGGATTGGGTCCTCAGGCGAACAGAGCTCAGGATCAAGCAGTCGTATCTTCTCCATGAGGAGGACGTCATTCCAGAGCATCAACGAGGTTGAGGTCTTCATGGGTAGTGTAATCAAGAAATCTTCGACGCCAGACTTCTGGAGTGATGGTTCTTTCACAAGGCGACGCTGCAAGATCTGGTCCAGTACGGGTGGAGTTGCTGCTGTGATCACCAAGAAAAAAGTAAACGACACCGTAATCTTGGGCAATGACGTTTTCAGCTTGATTGTGAACCCTGGTTTTGACAGCGAGTTGTTGATGGCGTTCGTGGTTATTATGGATCGCATATGCCACAAGCCTCTCGCCCCTCTCTTGTGCTCTTGACTGGTAGCGCTGTTGCACTTCTTCAGCAAATATTTGAGCTGCCCAACCAATATAGCTGTAGATAGCTTGATGTCTTCCAGCATGTAACAGAATTATATACCATGTCGATCAACTAAGCGCAGAGGCTTGGCTGACAGAGTCTAACCCTTTTGTTGCCTATTGTATAATCAATTCTATTAAGGGAAGAGGACAGGATATTTATTCTTTAGATCTCATCTTTACCTATGTATATTTTCTCATATATATTTTGTTAAAATAAATATAAAGGATATTACGATCCTTTTACAAATCTATTCCCACGTCTAGAAAAAAAAATTGTGTAATAACCAACCAAGTCTATTTTCGCCCATGTTCTCTCTTTCTTCCTCCTTTTTTTTCTCATTTGCGTTTTTAAATTTTAAAATCTATTTCCAACCATATTCTCTCTCTCCCCCTCTCTCTCTCCTTCTCCTTCTTTTTCCTCTCATTTGTTTTTAAATTTCAAAATCCATCATCTATATTTTCAAAATTTATTTTGACAAGTAGTATTTTACATAACGCTTTTTGCTAGTGTAAAAGAAGGGAAGACCATCTTTTAGATAATAAGGGATATTTTCAAACTTTTGGAACGACCTTTCATTCAAGAAATAAACCTGCAGCAATGTAGCCAAAGAAGCATTCAGAGCTTCAAAATGATCCTAATGGGCACGAAACAAATAAAAACACAACAATGAATGCATCTGTGTGAGAGTGGTAGAAGAAGAGCCGAGGAAACTTCACAAGCGCAAAGAGCAAAAACATTAACAACACGATTTCTTGTAGTTTATAAAGAAGAAAGTATTAGCATAAATACCCAATTGTGGTTGCTCATCGGTTTAACAAATTATTATAGCAGGTGATACATCAATGGTCACTGTATTGTCTCAACGAGAACTATGAGAAAAGTACACGGTATTCATCCGCCTCACGAGCCATTTCCTCGTAACTTCTATCTTTCCTCTCGCTGTCCAAATCTAATTTCTCCGCAAGCTCTTTCTCTTTCTCATCAATCTATAAAACATTAATCATGAAATTAGAAGTTGAGATCTTAAAAAGCCAAGGGATTTAAGATATAAGCCTCCTGAACACAATATATTACTATACCAACTTACAGCATCATAGATTTCATCATTTTTCTCAAAATCTCCTGTCTTTCTAGGAAGGATATGAATATGCACATGTGGGACGGTCTGTCCAGCCTGAGGTCCATCCTGAGTGACATACCACGAAACAAAAAAAGTGTCTTATGAGAAAAGTGACATACCGTGCAACGTGTGGTACGTTGGAATGAAGATTGAAATGGACTAAAATGGAATCAAATTTGAACGATGCATTGGTACCAAAATAAGATTGGAATGATCATTCCCTTGGGAATAAAATTCCCATTCTCTTTAAAAAAATTGATTCCTTGTTGATATGTTAAGAATTAAATTTTCATTCTGTTGAAAAAAAGAAGAAGGATAAATTACAATTTATTCTCTTCAACTATTCACATTTTTTAACTTTGTATCTTAAATTTTTTTCATTACAATTTGTCTCCTTTAACCATGATAAATTACAACAAACCCCCTTTTTAAGCAAATGATGTTAAATTTTTATGTAATTTGACTATTTTACTCTCTATAATTTACCATTCTAAAGTTAAATTACAGTTTATCTCCTTCAATTATTTGTCTTTTTCAACTTGATATCCTAAACCTTTTTTTGTCACTAACTTGCCCCTTTAACTAATATAAATTACAACAAGCCTCCTTTGGATAAATGACGTTAAATTTTTACATGATTTAACCATTTTACTTTCTATAGTTTACCATCTTAGAGTTAAATTATAATTTACCTTCATCAATTATTCACATTTTCCAACTTAGTATCCTAAACATTTCTTGTTACAATTTACCTTTCTCAAGGATTAAATTACAATTTAATCTCTCAACTATTTGAATTGTGTAACTTAATACATAAAAAAAAAATCATTACAACTTGTTCCTTTTAATTATGGTAAATTACAATAAACCACCTTTTAAGACAAATGTCTTTAAATTTTTGCTTTATTTGACAATTTTATCTTCAACTACAAATAATCTCCTTCTTAGTCTTCTTCCAGAGTCTGATTTGAACTTTACCCATACAGAATTCTTTCTTCCTCATCCACACCTCACCTAGCACAAATCTCAGTTGCTAGCACCCTTTCCAAACCAATTGAGACCTTCGGTTGGAGATTTTACAGAGGTTAGAAGAGGATAAATGTACTTCAAGTTCAACCATTTCAGCTGCAATATTAATTGGAAAATGCCGAGTTAAATCTTTGGCCCAGTGCATTACAAGGCATGATATTTTGTGGCAAGGATCTTGATTTTGTTTGCTATGTTAACTTTGTGAAGAAGGGGAGATTTTCCTTCACATAATATGAAGATATATGCACATAAGGTATCACAAGTTATAGTGAATTTGAGAAATCTTTAATAAAGATCATGCCACTTCAATTGGGAAAAATTCTATCAATACATGAAATTTGTATGAATAATGACAACATTCATTGTCAAGATTTGGATAATTTGAAACCAAGGTCATAGGGAAGAGGGATATGCTCATAATGCAAGCAAATAGAGAATGCTTGCTTGTTGGGGAGGACAGAAGAAAACAATGGTATATTTCAACAAATCAATAACAACAAAAAAATCCTTTGTGTGTTTTGGGTGGGGGTGAGGTAGTGCATATCCATGCACAGAATATTTTTACTAAAAATGGAGTAAATGGAAGGGCCATTCTACTGCAGTTTGGTAAAAATAATTAAAGACACATAAAAGAGGATAATCCAAATAACTTACTTGTATAGCAAATGTAAGAGAAGATGCTTTGTGATGACTCTCTAGCTGAGAACCAATCCTTTTTGCTGTCATCCATAGATCACTAGTCTCATCAGCATTGAGATCAACAAACCGCTTCACTTCACGTCTTGGGCATACAAGAACATGTATCCAGTGTTAAGTTGATCAAAATATAGGCCATGCACCACAAGAATGTTAGCACATATTATGTCACTGTGCATCACCCAACAGTTGCAAACTTAAATCCATGCAAAGCATGACATGAAGGAGCCAATGCAAATTACAATGTGAACATACAAAAAGCAATGGCAAATGACATATTGAACCTTGTAAAGCTTTTACTTGATGGCATTCTGAAATCCTGAATCTTATAGTTGTATTTATAAGATGGTAAGAATGCTAAGTTGTTAATATTTGCTCTTTTTTATTTTTTTGAGCAGTGTTAATACTAATATTTCACAATGCCGATTTCACACCCACCAATGAAGAATAAATTATAGCTCTAAAAAAGACGAAATAGATAATATGAAAAAAACATGAATGGATTATAAATAGCTATGCATCTATGGAGACATCCATGAGTAAGGCCTCAGCATCTTTGGCCAAAAATTATGAAACAATTCTTATATAGAAGGATATGACCTGCAAAAAAGTAAAAAAGGAAACTAGATTAGAAGATAAAATAGTAAAAAAAGCAATCAGAAATATCAAAGATATAGTCAAGAAATCATATGTCTCCATCTTCATTAGTTCTCAATGCATCAAAGGTTCAATTAGAAGACAACATTCATTCCAACAATAATAAATATAAATAAATGTTTACGTATAGAGTACTCTTTTGTTGAGTCCACCCTTGTATGAGTCCATGGTGAATCCATGTTATTTTTCATGATACAATACATAAATGAAAAATCTAAACCATTAGATGCTTTCTACTTTGTCCAAAGTATCTAAATGCAAAAATTCAAGTGATTTTGAAACTTTTAACGTAAAGATCTAAAATGCTCATACAGTTGGATTTTGTAGTCTCTTGGAAAGTCTTTGAACTTGTGCATCTTCGATATATACGCTGGAAGTTTCAAAATTACTTGAAAATTGTTATGCAAATACTTTATACAATGTAGATTAAGATCCACAGTTTCAATTGTTTATGTTGTATCGTGAAAATTTAACACAGGCACATGGAGGACTCACCTAAGTTTGGACTTACTAGAAAATTCTCCTATATATCAAGAACAAAAAATACAAAAGTGTGAGCAAAAAGCTGTTTTTTATTAAGCTTTAGTAGATGATAATAAAAAAATCATTTAAAAATCATATTTTGTATTTTCTCTTGACTTACTAAACAGTTAGTCACATGTAGCATTGTTCACAATGGACTATAAGAGAGACGGTATATCATTGATAGGACTTCCAATCAAACAAGCTCATGCTTTCCTTGTCAAACCAAACCTTAGACTTGGTTATAAAGCTTGATCGCTTCGTATCAGCATAACTGAAGCAAAGCCCTATTCAACTTATTTTGGCTCAATGAGGCATTATAGGTGTCTGGTTCATACCTTCATATTACTGGTTCTTTCCTAGCAGTAAATCATACACAGACATAGGGTGCAAGAGAAATGGAGGGAAGAGACTACATGCAACAACAGAGAGGTTCCATGGAATAGTAAACGGGATCGTGAGAACGCAGAAAGATCGGTGCTTTTACCAGGGAGAAGGGGCCGCAAGTTCACCATCGCGTAGGAGAGCCGCGTGGAGTAGAACACCTCGCTTGCGGCGATCTTGTACGGTCCAAACGCGTAGCTCTCCGTCCCCATCTCCGCTCGTGCGCAGAGGTGGAACGGCTCCTTGCGTGGGAGAGGGCGGGCGAACGACGAGATATGGACGCAGAAGGAGAGCACCGCCCCACTGGAAAACCCCCTTGCGCTGAGCATGAACTTGCTCCGATCTCCGATCCCCGACCGCCCTTTTCTCTGTTGGCTGTTGGTCGCACCTACCTCTGTGGGTTTGTTTGGCTGGTTTGCCCTTTTGTTTTAACACAAAGTTAGGGTGCATATGGGAAATTTGACGGAAAACGCTGGTTTTTAACGTAAACATGGGTTATAGAAGTCAGTTTGTAGCATGGATTATAGAAGTTAATTTTGGAAGTAAATGTGAGAAGTTTGTTTGACATAATCATGTAAATTCTATGTTTATATTAATGTTATTCACGAGGATTCTATGTCTGTATTAGTGTTACTCATGAGTTACTATTGGTATTTGTAATATCATCAAATAATCAAATATATAATGATATTATTAGTATTTTAAAGAAATTTTATCCAACTTTAGAGAGAAACTCTCTTTATTTTGTCTCTCAAAAATAATATGGATAAAACCCATCTATATAACAAATTTATCCAACTTTTGATAGAAGGAATCCATGAGCAAGACCCAACTAATGAGGTGGTGAGCCTAACCCTTGCCAAAACTACATGGAGTAGGTTATAAAGCTTTCTTTTGAATATGTTGCATGGCCAAACAGATAGGTGAGAAATAAGGCTAGCAATGGGTCAGATCTGGATCCAAGATCAGTGGGTCTAGACCCGTAAAGTATGAGTCTAGGTCTTAAAAATGAGACTCATGGATCTAGACCCGCTCATTTACTGAGTAGGATCTAGATCTAAAAATATCCAAACTCGTAGACTCACAAATCCGATTTGTATATAATATATTATAAGTTCAATATAATGACTAATATATAATATTTACATTACATATATAATATATATTATTCTATTTTCAAATCTCAATCTCTCATTCTCTCATTCATTGAATCATTTGAATAATTGAATTTCAGTTGAATGTCATTGTATTTAGTAAAATTTATTTGAATCTTGAATATTAAATGTTAAATATGCATTTGAAATATATCAGAGTTGAATCTTAAATGTGTATTTAAATATGTTTATTTGAATAATTGAAATCTCTTATTTTCATTGAATCATTTGAATAATTGAATCTCAATTGAGAAATAGATTGAATGACCTATTATACCTGAGACCCAAATCCATGGTTATCTTCATGGATTAGGGTTTGGGTATGGGTACTAATTCTAGGTCTTAAAAAATTAGGATCCAGACCCAAACCTAGTCCTAGACCTGTAAAAAAAAATGAGTCTGGGTCTAGATATAGGTAGACTCGACCTAGAACCGATCCATTACCACCCTTAGTGAGAAACTGTTATTTCGTTCATCACATCTCCTTCTCCATAATATGAATCTAATAGATGGTAGTAACATAATTATCTTGACCCTTTAATCTTTTGAAAAATGTTTGAACCATGTCTCTCAAATTAGCAATCATACCTACGGTAAAAATCTATCTTGCATAAACGGAGTGTCTATCTAATAAGTTTCAGATTGGTTTTTATAATGTAGTAAAATAGGCTATAGGTCCAACCCATGTTGGGTTGGGCCTGAAAGATGGTGCAGGCCTAAGTCCATTTGATTGTAGGGGATTGTTTGTGGTCTGTGGGGCTCGTATACGACGTATCTAAGATCATATCATCGTAATGTTAGGCTATGTACTAGTTATCTAAAGTTTGGAGTGATTATGCGGTGATTATGATTAAGAACAACCCCAGCACAAGTAGAAGATTTATGCCTTGGTCAATTGGAAAATCGTATTGACTTTGTGGCGGAGATTATGTTAACGAGACATCAACACTCGGTATGGGATCAATATTGGTTTCATTGGCATGATGACTACAACATTCTTGGGGATATCAATGGTTTTCTCCCTAAAATTGGATACTTATTTTTCATTTTGTAGTTGAAAAAAGGAAGATACATGTCCATATTGATAGCTAGATCTGCTTTTGATTTAGGTTGCTGCTTAAATCTTACACATATTCAGTTTTCTTCTCAGCTCCAATGTATGGGCAACAGATCGATCTGCTTCTATCAACCTACATTTGTGAACGGCATCATGATGCTGTATCGATTTCTTTCTTAAGAACGGAAGACAAGACACGGGCTTAATGGAGAAAGCACTAAGCACACCGGATACAAGAACTAAGTTTAATCCATCAGCATCCACCATCTTTAATGCTTGCCAGTAGATTTTACATTCCATCATGTTCACAGTTAGAATTCTAATAGGAGGACTAAAAAAAGATCCATATATCAGAAATCATGGGTTGAGGATGTTATCCATAAAGAGATAAGTTTATTAATATTGTTCAGACGAGTTGATTACACCATGCATGATTTATTTGTGGCCATATGGTTTCAGATGAGTAGTTGTTAGGCTCCCAAAATAATTCATCATGCTTTCAAGAAATGTTTTAGGAGATTCCAGGATCTTTCTCATCTATTCTTGGAAGTAGAGGTTTTTAACCAGTGCCCTAATTAATGAGATCTTTACCTGAAAATGTCAACCAGTTTTGTAGCAATGGAGCCAGCATCATTGAAGTGAAGTTTAAGTGGTTTTCATAAAACCTGAAAGCTGAAGGATACATGAATTCCATGTCTAATGTGTATGCTCATTAGCTACAACCTGCAGTGGACTTACAAAGGGCTACCACCTGTAGTGGAGGTCGATAAAAATTTTATTTTTGTTTGAAATCTACCACCTAAGAATTTAAAATCAATATTTAATCAACTAAAGTATAAAAACAAATAATAGTCTCATGGATTTAGAAGCATTACTAATCAATTGTTTACACTCCACGTGTTCATTACTTTAGCATCACTAAACTATATAAAATTAAACCCACTCACCTAATAACGTGGCCGGAATATTCTTCCAAAGATCAGGAATCTCCTCCTCCAGTATACGGTATTCCAATCAGGTGACGACGATGACCACAAATCAATGGTGCAGGGTAGGCATCGGCCAATCTATGTCGAGCTCTGCCTTCACGTCGAACCAGTAATGTCAATGTCCCAAATCAGAGAAGAACAATGAGAATATATGGGATCGAATTGTATACTAAACATAAACTACAATTCAATATTCATGTAATTGGAACTCCAAGTCCAATCACAAACAATACTCAATTTCAGCAACTAGGAAATATCGTTAATAACTATTAATGAAAATGTAGTTTCTCTCTTTAAATAGGAGAAACACATAATAAATGAAAAGATAAAATATCCCTAAAATATCTCAAGATATAATATCCTTAAAATATCTCAAGATATAATATCTTAAATATAATATTCCGAAAATCTCTCAAGATAAAATATCTCTAAAATATATCAAAATATAATATCCCTAAAATATTTCAGAATATAATATCTTAAATATAATATTTCTAAAATCTTTCAAGATATAATATCCTAAGATAAAATATCTCTAAAATATCTTAGAATATAATCCTCATTATTTTCTCCGGCTAAGGAGAAGAAGACGAAGAGGAAGAAAAGTTGGGAAAAAGAAGAAAGAAAAATTATACTAAGGACTCTAAAATATATAAATATATATAAAGTTCATCAAAGGAAAAAAAAAAGAAAAAGAAAGATGAAGGATGTTACAATGTAGCTGTCATTTCCCTCTGAATGCTTCCCCACCATGTTGGGTTACCTAGGAAATTTGAAACGTCTGTTTCATAGTTGGTTTGAAGGGCTAATTCTTCTCACCATCGTCGTGTTGGGAAGATGGGTGGTTTGAAGGATCATAAAGCTAGCCAAGCTTAGTTATCTTGTTGCCCATGCCTCACGTGGCCTGTTTCAGCTTATTAGGAATTCGTTGTGCATGTGATGTACCCACGTCAAGTTGATGTGGCAATTTGCAGCCCCTATCCTTCTCGTTAGGCGCTGGCAACATGCCTGGATTGATTGCACATGTCCCCCACTGTGTGTGTGTGTGTGTGTATTAGTATATCGCTGGCAACGTACTTGACAATTGTTAGAGTATTGCCCAAATGGTTTCTTATTGCTTGAAGTGCTATTGTTCCTTTGAATCCACGTTGTGTTGCATTAACCCTCGAAGCTCTATCTTGTTGAAAGTCAAACATCAAAGTTAAGCGAGTTGGAGAGGTTCAATTCTAGACTTACGCATGTTACAGTCGGTTTTGTATATTTCGTGATTTCGAAATAATGGTTAGAGATTTCATAAGTTACAAGCAATTGCATTCCTGTATATTTGTAGGCCTCATAAGGAAGCAAAATCATACTGCGTTCAAATACCAATAAGAAGAACGTATTCTAGTTCCGTCTGATTCTATTTTCTCTTGTGTGTGTGAATCATATGAAGTTAACCAGTACTCTTTCTTGATCATATTCCTCACGCCTTCAGGTAGAAATGTTGGGAGTAGAGATCGATGTCCAAACACCAACATATATTTTAGCATATGATCTATTGTTTTATTCTAAATAAGCATGTCGAATTGTCTCAACACAAGGTGAGCTAATTTGATAAAGATCTATATATAATGAATATCATATTAAAAGGTATTCATGCTAAAAGATAATAAACCCACAAGCATATTCTATCCTTTTTGTATTTAAAAGATAATGGCCATTGTACAAATTGATTGGAATATCTTCAGAACCGCGTCCAAATTTACAAGTCGCTTATTCTTTCATATATTTGCTTGTCTTTGTACAAGTTTCTGGATCATCAACAATATTAAACTCCGTTACTGGTCATGATAGCAAAACCATTTGTGTGTTGGCTGTAACATCCGTGAGGGTTTGGTTTATACTGACAGGATGAGCATTGAAATTTGAAACCACTCCCAGCTGCTAGAGTAGTAATTAAGGTCTAAATCCTGCAGAACAAAGTCGTGGGGCTTTGGATGACTGCTCAAAGTCGTGAGGTTTTGGATCAGTAGTTTCAAAGTCGTGAGGTTTTGCAGGACAAAGTCGTGAGGTAGTCAACTACTCAGCTACAAACTATAGTTAATGCAGACAAAGTCGTTTATCCATGCTCTGACTACAGATCGTCTACAAGTGAAGACCTCGTGGGGTTTCAGAAAGCCTATCAGGGCTGTATGCACGAATACAGCTAAGTTCACTGTGTTTTTTTTTTTTTTTTTAATTTTTAAATTTAAATAAAAATAATAATTTAACCGTATAGATTGCGTTATCATGTATGTTATTAAATTTTTACATAATCTAAGTTTCATAACTCCTTCATCTTAAGGTTCCATATTTTGTGAAATTTCAGTTATTGAATTTGCATGCATTATTCAACAGAAAACTTAATTCTAAAAATTATAAAATTAAAGAATATTGTATAATATGGAGTGGATTAAGTTATGCAATAGTTTGGTTTTTAAAATACAAAAGAAAATACAAAAAACATAGGAATATACAACCATCTTGAATGTACACGTGAATACAAACCCATTGTATTGTTCAATAGAACCATTGAATTTCTTTACATAGTGAATATTTTGTTGGTGGATTAATGTCTTTGATATTGATTATTTTATGATTTCAAAGACATGCGATATGCTTATTTGGTGCTTGCAACCTTTTTCTTGCCAAAGCATTGTTCATTATAATTGTGTAATAAAAAATACGAGAGGAATGATTTACTAGCTATTAGTTAGTAATTGTTATGGTTATTAAGCAAGAGAACAAACAAACACATACACATAATATAGATTACATGATTCATCATACAACACTATGTCTACAAGCAACATCAAATCGTTCTTCACCATAGAAAGAAAGTATTACATACATGAGAAA
>JAMKQA010004986.1:0-15704 GCA_024699735.1 Posidonia australis | reverse complement strand
AAATGGCTTGGTTGGTTGTTATGGTTAGAGTGGAAGGTGGTTAAGAAGAGGTGGGAAGTGGTTAAGGTGGTTGGAGTGAAGTGGGAAGTGGTTAAGGTGGTTGGAGTGAAGTGGGAAGTGGTTAAGGTGGTTGGAGTGAAGTGGGAAGTGGTTAAGGTTGTTGGAGTTTGACTTATGGTTTAGGATATGACCTATGGTTTAGGGTATGACTTAGGGTTTGACCTAGGTTTAGGGTTTGGATTAGGTTTTTGAATTTAATTTAGGTCTTAACCTAGGGTTTAAGATTTGGATTAGGGTTTATTTAGGGTTTTATGGTTTTGTTTAGTTTTTTAGGGTTTTTCTAGGGTTTTAAGTTTTTGTTTTGTATTTTAGGGTTTTTCTAGGATTTTATGGTTTTGTTTTGTATTTTAGGGGTTTTAGGACTTGTTTGGGTTTTGTTTGGTTTTTTAGAGTTTTATTTGGTTTTTTAGGGTTTTTTAGAATCCTATTACAATTTGGTCCATTTGTAAGCATATTGGGGTGTCTACACTAGCACACTCGTACCATTCTTGGTATTCATCATAGTCAGCAAGATGCAGGATGTACCAGCTCTGGTCGACCATGATCTTGGCCGCGATAGAACGAACCCGTACGCGGGTGGTGGCCCGAGGCTCCATCTCAACAGGAGACAAGAGCAGGATGCTGAGATCCGGAGTGAATTGGTGATGGACCCAGCCAAGTAGGTAGAAAGTAGATTTCTTAAAGCAGAAAAACTTCAGCCATCTCCGGACAGAACAGAACACAAGTCAATCCAATTCACTCCAGGTAGAAAGTAGATTTCTCTGAACTCCCAATCTAGTTCGACGCACCACTCGAAGGGCCTCAGCTCGACTTGTCCAGGACAGAACAGAACACAAGTCAATCCAACATGTCAAAGGCAATAGAGGGAACAGAAAACAAGTGTAGTGTTAGCAAAGTTACGTCGTGAATCAACAACAAGTCCAATAGGTACCGGTAAGACTCATAGCCGTATACTCCTGCTGTAGTACGATGGTCTAGCTCGCACTACTACTGGGGAAGCGGAAGAAGCATCGGGCAGAGGCAAAAGAAGTAATGGCCCCATTTGTAGTGCTCCATCCACCAGTACTGCCAACATAGAAGAATAGATCGAAGTCAGAATATCGTCACATTATATATGTAGAAGGAAACAATGCAGAAGCTTACCATCAACCATGGATATAGCCCTACATGGGACTGTTGGTTGCTTTTCACGACGCTATCCAAGCCATAAAGCATGTAGGTATAACTGGCACCGCCCTAGTCAAACCGATCTTGATGGTCCAAGTCAGCAATGTATATCAACTAGTCTGTCACAAAAATTGTTACAAAAAATGAGCCCCATCAGCTCCATCAAGAAATGGCGAAGGACGAACTCCACCTCCTTCGAACCCAATGCAGGGTCTGACCAGAATGTGTCCCACTCCCGCAGCCAGCTATAGCAGAGGTAGTGTGCCGACCGAGTCAGTGGAGGACACTCGTGGCCCAGAAGCTCTGGCACCTTGGCAAACCCCATGGTGGCCTTTCCCACAATGGGCTCCTTCCCGGAGCTGAAGCCCATCAACACTGCCTAGTGTACCGGTAAGACTGCCATCTTGCCAAAGGGGAAATGGAAGGTATGGGTCTTGTGCTGCCATCGCTCTACGAGCACCCTGAAGAACTTGTAGTGGCCGTGGATGGCTTTGAACTGCAGAAAGCTCCTGAAAGGTGTGTGATGGAGCAGCAATTCCCTCAAGAAGCTGGGGAGGTGCACGAAATGCTCCAGCATCGGTGTCCAGAGACACCGCATCACTGACCAACCTGACAAGCAAGAACAACAGAGTTAGAAATCACAGATAATCAACAAGAATTTGTGTGAAAGGGAAAAGTTACCTCAAAAACGTCATGGTTGCAGATGTGATTCCTATCTAACAACCAACCCCCGAAGTTGCTAGATTCCAACCAATAATACAAGTAAGGTTAGCCGAACAGAAATATATCAAAAGAAGAAAGTAGTAAAGTAGGGGAAGTGTTGATTTCTTACAATCTCTGGTATGTTGGGCATCTCCTCCTCCGATGCTCGGGAGCTAGAAGCAGCTTTAGATCATGAATTGGCCCCACGACCTTGAGCCTGTGAGCTAGAAGCAACCCCAAATCATGAACTGGCCCCACGACGTTGAGCCCGTGAGCTAGAGGCAGTCTCGCTCACTTGGGTCATCTCGGCCTCAAACTAAGAGTCAGACTACATGAAACAAAGGGCAGTTAGAGGCAAGAATACTAGGACTAACTGCATTCAAGTGAAGTCAGAATTCTTCATGTTCCGACCAAAGGCGAGGAATTTACCTAAACAGTAGTGACTGGTTCAAAAGGTAGTGGACATAGCACGTTAGGAGCCAGTGGCATTTTACGACATCATTCAAACAAGCCTAGAGCCTATCTGTGCACTAAGTCAATGGTGGGCTAATGTTGTCCTAATGAATATTTTGGCATTTTGCATTAATTGTCAAAGCATGGTATAATGTTGTTCAGGCAGACATTATTTAGCAACATGAATGCAAAAATTGATGGCACCATGAAAGTCCAACCACAACGGAGTTTAGACTTAAACAAAGGCATGTCACAACTTTATTCAAGTATTATGGAATTTCCCAAGTAAACATGAGGATTTTTCATAGTGACTTCTTGCATTGTTATTTGAACTAGCGTGACGACATTGAGATTCCAAGCAAGTATGGCGGTCTTCTTTACAATGTTTATTCAAGAAATAATGGGATCAGGTAGAGCGTCGCTGGTGCAGCCACCGTCCGGCAATCCCCGACCACCCGCACCCATCAGTCACCACCCTACTAGTGAGAGGAAGTTCCATCGACAGATAGTGAGTGGGCAGAGCGATGGCTATACAAACAAAAACAAAAGAGGAAGAGGACGCACCACATGCGAAATGGAAGAGAGGGAAACGAGAGGAGGTGAGGAGCATACCATATTGTTCCCTCCGCCGCAACTCCCCTCGTGATGGCGACCCACACTTTGACAGTGCCAAAAACCTACTCCACCTCACCTCCTACATTGGCCCGCCGAAGTTCCCTCTGCCATGGCCCGTGCCGAGCTCCTCTACCGAGCGCCTCGCACAGTTCCGTACCTAGCTGCTCCTGTCAAATCACCTAACGTCATCTCACACCCCAGCCCTAGCCTTCGCTTACAGAAGAGGGAGATGAGAGGATGTGGGGACGGAAGGGAGAAAGGATAGCTCATTGCCTCCTTCGGTACTTCAAATGAATGGGTCATATGTTTCTTACAAAAAAGAAGAAAACATATGAAGAGGAATATGTAGGTGTTTTATGAAGAAGCATGAAGAGAGAGACCAACCAACATGCATCTGTTCAAGACAGGAGTAACTGCCAATGGGCCCCACATGCTTTGGAAAATTTATTCTAGCCCCTCAGGCAATTTCTACAGAATTTTGGACCAAACTGCAATTTACCTAGCAAAAGGGCAGAATAGTCTCTCAGAAAATTAGAGAAGGCCGAAAATGTCCGCATAGCTTCCAAGACCCCAGAAAAAGTTTCCATGACAGGAATCGCCACTCGAACCGACCTCGATGATCAGTTTTGCAGAATTCTACAACAGTTCCCAGAGATTACAGATAGGTCCCTAAGTTCATCCAAACACTGGAAAGTATTCTTTTGTCAGGCCTTATCCCCCGAAATGGGACCAAGAAACTCAGACAGGCAGCTCATGGGAGTTTCTTTCCTTGAGAAGTCCGCACCTTAGAATTGGGAATTTTACAAAGAAGCCCCTAAAACTATTGAACAGACTAGGACCACAGTTTCGTAGTCAAGAGTAGGGGAAAATGCCCCAAGAGTTTGGCCAAGACATAAGCACCACTCACGAAACAGCAATTTGGGCTCAGAGAATAGTTTGGGAAAATTTACAGAAAAGCCCCTACTATCTTCTAAATTGCAAGAAGATCCTCAACTAGCACCGAGGTAGACTATCTACCGAGCTTGCCCCCCCGTGAGAGATCAAGAATGCCCCTTCATAATTCATCTTATGCTCAAAAACATTTGGAACTCGACAAATCAAGATAAAATTACCTTAATGGCCCTACGAACCAACCCCAAGGTTGATGGCACTCTAATTGCCAATTAAGGCCCACCAAGAATCCCTCCACCTTTGGTCAGGCCCATGATCACTCCGGAACAATGTGGCCAACTTGTAGTGGATTCTGCTTTGGTTAGAAAATTACAATTTTGCCCCTATCACTACTTAAAGGAATCTTGAGCCCCATCTAACTGCCGAAGGCTCTCACATGCCTTGTGATAGTTTGCGAAGACATCTTTGGAGAAGAGTCAGCTTTGGACAGAATTCATTACAATCAAGCAAAATTACAGATTTACCCCTGCCTTGTCGAAAGCTCATGGAACACCCAAAAAGCGATAACATTAAACCAACAACAGCGATCACCCGTATCAGTCAACTCTCCCCTTTCTTTGTCGGCCCGACAAGTCCAATATCTTGTCAGCTCTCTCCTTTCTTTGTCAACCCGACAAGTCCGATATCTTGTCAGCTCTCCCCTTTCTTCGTCGGCCCGACAAGTCTGATATCTTATCAGCTCTCCCCGTTCTATTAGCTCCTAGTCGATCTATTGATACATCGACAGCGACTAGGTTCTATTCTGTCAGCTCCTAGACGATCTATCTGTACACCGATGACGACTAAGTTCTATTCTGTCAGCTCCTAGCCGATCTATCTGTACACCGAAGCGACTACGTTCTATTATGTTAGCTCCTAGCTGATCTGTCTGTACACTGACAACGACTAGTTCTATTATGTCAGCTCCTAGCTGATCTGCTTTACACTGACAGTGACTAGGTTCTATTCTGTCAGCTCTTAGCCGATCTGTCTGTACACCGACAACGACTAGGTTCTATTTTGTCAGCTCCTAGCCAATCTGTCTGTACACCGACATCGACTAGGTTCTATTCTGTCACCTCCTAGCTGATCTGTATGTACATCGACAATGACTAAGTTCTATTCTGTTAGTTCCTAGTCGAGCTGTGTGTACACCGACAACGACTAGGTTCTACCCTATCGCCCTCTAGGCTTCTGTTCTAGACAAACGAATCCTAAACCATTCTTTTGTCAGGCCGACAAGTCCGATATCTTGTCATATCCTCCTCCTAGATCCCTGTCCAGGCGAGCGGGATCTAAGTTACGCCTCTTTTAGGTCGATACCCCAAACTACCCAGATGACCTCCGTCACCAATCACTTTTCAGTCAGCAAGTTCATAAGTCTTGCCATAACCCTTTCCTCCTTAGGCTGATAGCCGAAACTATCCAGCGATGAGTCCATCAACTTATCAAGCATCATAACTATAGACACCCCATTTTTGCAGGTTGAAAGTGTAGTGGCTGAGCTTTTAATCACCAATGAGCTCTAACCCTAATTGAATCCATTCAAAGCCCACAAAACCCAATTTAGCCCACCATGGCCCCCATAGGCCCTTGGAGGCCCAGTTAACTCATTGAAGGCCCACTAAAGCCCATGAAGCCCATGTAGGCCCATTTTTCTAACATAGGTTTGTTCGTGAGTTAGTTAGTGATTAGTGAGTTTGTTAGGGATTAGATAGGCTATGAAGAAGTTTGTTTAGTTGGTTTTGGGTTTGTTAGAATAGTTTGTTATGAGCTTCTTCTGTTGCTTGTGGATTTCCTAGCTATAAATAGGGCTCCTGGTGCTCTAAGAGGGGAGAGGATGTGAGAGAGAGCTCCTAGGAGAGAGAGGAGTTCACAGTGGAGGAGGAGAGGGATTCCGACAACCTCTGGCGAGCTGCATGGGAGAAATCTCACTGCCAGACCAGGTATGCTTCCTCCAGCCTCTTTGGCTTTCAATTTTAGTTTCCTAGGATCCCCTGAGTCTTCCCGAGTCATTTCCCACAAGTCTAGTAGCCTCCAACAGTCAGGATCACCCCCAGAACTCACCTAAGTTGTTTTCCGGCGACGTAGGTGGGGGGGGGGGCTGGTCCAAGGCACGGCCCTAGCCCCCAAGGTATTCCATCCTCCTCCCTGGACCTCGTTCCAAGCTGCTGTTCAACCCTCACGAGAAGGTCGTCGGAGACGCTACACCCCGCCATCGCCAAAGAAGAAGACCACGAGCCACCTCTGATAGCACGCCTCCAGCCTCGACGCGCTTCTCCAAGACCCCAAGAATGTCCCACAGCATGCCCCCCAGCTTCCAGAGCCACCAGCAACGCAAATCAAGCTCCGGACCTCCTCTGTAACCGCCGTCGCCGGAACACTGTTGAGTTTGATCGGGGAACCCACTTGAGCAATCGATTTCGCTGGGAAAGGGGGGGAAATTCTTCCTCATTGCTTTCCTGAGCTTCTTGGACCTCAAAAGTGATGCGCCTCCGCCTCCAGTGGTCTCCTTCTTCTCCGACGCCGTCACCGGAGAACTCGACGGCAAGGGAGGTGGGTGGACCATTCCCACTGCTGAGCACCCGATCCACTCCGTTGGATCCTCCTCTCTCTCCTTCTTCTTGCCTCCCGTGAAGTTTGATCTCAGATCAGACCACGGGATGGCCTTTGATGGCCCCCTCCGGCGGTCGTCGGCGGTGGAGTTCCGTTGCCGACGGCCATCATTTCTTTTCTTCTTTTAAAAACAAATTAAAACATTTATTTTAATAAAGTTCTGAAACTATGTTTCCTTTACATTCAGATCCTTTTCTCATTACACAAAGGTCCTTTTATTACAAATAGGTCCTCCATTCATTTTTCTAAAATCATTCGAATAAAATTTTCACTGAAAATATTGCATTTTTCCCCCTAAACATTTAAAATAATGTTTTCCAGGCATTAAACTTTAGCAAAAGCCCTTAGGGTTTCTTTTAATGCATTTTAATTCAACTGTTTTGCATAAAAGACCCTGAACTTTCCTGAAAACTTTCTGAGTGTACTTTTTCTGTGAAAATTGCATGAAAGCCCCTATAATTCACTGTATTTACTTTGAATGCATGTTTTCTAGGGTAAAATGACTGTATTGCCCCTGAAACTTTCTGAATCATTTTTCCTGCATTTTACCCTGAATTTTCGCTGAATTGTTTTAAATGCATGTTTTAGTGGTAAAATTGCATTTTGGCCCCTAGAAAGCTTCAATTTGACTAGGGATGCACATTTGGCCCCAGATTTCTTCATAATTGCAAAGAATGTGTTTTCCTATGTATTTTTAATGATATGGGCTTCAGAATATCAGTTTTAATCATAATTTGGGTTTTTTGCACAAAGGCCCCTAGAATTCTCACTATTTACACTCACATATGCATTTTGCACATTTTTTCACATCTTTCCGCACAAATTTTCTTGCCTTTTGTTTCCATGCTTTGCGCACGCTTTTCTAGCTTGTTCCGAGTTTGGTTTTCTCGTCGTTTCCTGGATTTTTCCCAATTTTCAGCTTTAGATTTGTTTTGCCTTTCCATCGCCCGAGGACGTACAGTAAAAGGCTTGACAAAGCCGACATGGTCCCGAAATGAGGATTATTTTCCCTTTTTTGATTTTCTCGGATTTTATCCAAATTTCTGCTGATTTGCGAGATGCTTTCCGAGAATTTCTCGATTATCCCGATTTTCCTCATCGCCCAAGGGCGTACAGTAAAATGGCATTCTCCATGCCTACATTTGACCCTCGGATTAACTTTTCCCTTTGTTTCATTTCTTTACTTTGATCTGGCATGTTTTCAGTCACATTTAGCATGAGCATATAGAATAAGCAAGCATACATCCATAGACCATTGGCAATAGGGAAACCTAGAAAGACCGATTTTTCTCGGGCGCATGGGGTGCCTAATCCCTTCCCCATGCGTAACCAGAATCCTTACCCTTTCTCTGGCCCACATTCATGGGGTGTCCATTAGGCACGGAGCACACACATACATTCTGCATCTCATTTGCTTTCTAGTTTTCTTGTGTTTTTGGTTTTCCTCGTCTTTCCTTTAAAAGACTAGGTGGCGACTCCTTTCCTTATCCTTTTTATCTTCCCTTAGTGTTTCCAGGTCTAGTCTCTTCCTCCGGATTCACCATCTTCACCATGACCATATCGGATCTCCTCGTGTGTTTCCACGCACCCGGTAGGAGGAGAGTCATGCAAGGGTTCCACCAACATGGTCACAATAACATTCATTCTCATCCTCATCCACTTCTACCAACCTGCTTCTACACAGCACAGGCATCAAAGTCAAGCATACTCCATATTTTCAGCATCATTTACATTAGAAATGGTCATTCATCAGCATTCACTAACAACACAACAGCACTTTAACATTAGCAACAATTACTCCTGCATCAGCATCACTCAAAACCAAGCGTATACCTGCCTGGTTTCGGTGTGCGAACATTTAGGCATTCTAGAGGGCCAACACCTGCATTAGCATCAGCACCTCAGCACGCGAGCCATGACCATCGATGCATCCACCGGATAAGTTACTCATGGTCAATAGTAACGTTTCCTTCCTGTTGACTAGGACAAGGTGTCTTCTCTCAACCCTAAGTAGTGATCTCGATTCCCTTGACCTCGTTCATGGAGGGCATCAGTAGACACCCTGATTTTTGGCCCATGTTGCTAGGCAAATCCGATAGAGAGTGCAACTAGATGGTGGACCTTATCCTATACCAATTCCCCAACCAAGCCCATAAACCTAAACCAACCCAAAACCTCTGAAATTACCCTAAAACGCCACTCATTTACTAAGCCCAACACCTGAAACCTGGCTTGTGTGCTCTGGCCCTACAACATGTGTGGCCCGATAGCGTGGCCGAAGCGCACGTTAATGCGATGGAGAAAGCCCAAGGAACCCAGAGAAAAACCTCACCGGAGAAGAGACCTGAACCCAACACCCATGCCATGGGCAGCCATCCTCTTCCACCTCCGGTGAGCATCTCGAGCTCCACCATAGCATCCCCGACCTTCTATGGACCATCCTCAGATGTCGAGCTGCCGTGCCAACCTCTCCCACCGGAACCCACTACTGCTGACTCCGAGCGACGCTTCCCAACCGTCTATAGGTAAAACACTCTTCCTAGACCACTGAAGGAGTATCAAGCATTGTTATTTCATTACTCCCGTATTAGCTTTTTCTTGTGTTTTTACTTCCACTTGTCGCATCCTGTCACTCTCCCCATCGGTGGATGATGTTCACCAGCGTGAGGCCATCCTGGCCCTAAAGCGCCCGGTTTAGACGTCCAATGACACCTCTCCTTCTCCCCTCACTCCCCAAAGCAACCAAGTCAATCCCCCAAGCTCGAAACCCCTCACGGAGGCTTGCTAGAGGTGGATTGGCACTAAAATCGATGACAGGGATAGGGTGAAGAGCCCATTGCATTCTATTGATTTCTCTACATTTTCATCATAGCATGATAGTCTCCCAAAGCTCCTGGGCAATTCTTTTAGTCCGGTGATGTGATGTTTTCTGTGGAAGAGGCGATGAAGGAGGAAGGTCCGGCCCCTATTCGTCTTGCATGCCTCGATAGCATGCCACCCATGCACGTATCAGATAGGGCCTAGATGAGGTCAGACTTGACGAAGCCTAGACCACATCTTCTTTACGTAGGTCACCCTTACATGTTTATTTCCATTAGCATGGTTTTGCTCTTTGTTTACTTGCATCCCTTGTTTTTTTTCGCTTAAGTTCTCTTTTATGAAGATGGTTTTTCTTGATTTTTAGCCCATGCATGAGCACTCACTTGATATATGCCTCCAATACCTTGGTAGCTACACCATTATACTCCTTGTGTGCCCGAGATATGGCCATGATAACAAGTTGTTGGGACATCATAGGGTGGCATGTTCTGGGTGCGCACTCATCATGCGCATGTCATCCAGGGATAGGGTCTGCCATAGCTTAGCCACTAACCTAGCCACACCTACACCCTTTGCATTATTTTATATCTCTCAGTTTGATTATACATAGTTTTTGGCATGTCATAGTCATACAGCTTTGTCTCTCTTGCATCATCTGTATGACCACACTAATTGGCATTCAAGTGTCCACATAACCATTCATGCGAGCGGAAATTCCAAGAAAGACCGACTCGTTCGGCGTACAGGGGTGCCTAACACCATCCCCATACGTAATAGGAGTATTTACCCTTTCTTTGGTTCACAATGATTTATGTGTCGTAGCCATTAGGCATGAGTCATCCTTCATTTTCACATTCAGTTTCGAGTTTCGATTTTCCAATATAATTTTCCTTGTCTTCCTATTTTAAATAGACTAGGTGGTGACTTCGTGTTTTATCCTTACATCACTTTTTCCAGTGTTTTCGAGCCGTCATCTCGCCCTCGGCTTCGTCAGATTCGTTGTGGCCTTATTAGTCTCCATGCGGTCCCGATTGCATCGGAGCGCGGTTCCCTCCGTTGTTTCTTCTAAGTCATGAGTGACTTCTAAGTCACCCAATACATGCCTCAACCAAAACAACGTAAAACAACTAAAATTTCTAAATCCTGGTTCCCAAAACAAAACTCTAATTATCTTTTCTGAAAAGCTTTTCTGTAAATCTCTAATTTATTTCTTGCTAAGTCAAAACTCAAAACTTTAATTAAGATTTTGAAAAACCCTTTTCAAGAAATCTCGGCAAAACATGCTCTTTCAAAACTTTGTTTATTTTTTTGAAATCATGCATTATTCTTACATATTTCTGGAAAACGATTCTGAGACTAGTTTCTAGCCTAATTCTCAAATATTAAGTCTTGCAAAACATAAAACTTGGCAAGAGCTAGCCTTAAATTGGTCTCATCTCAGCAATGATCTGGCTAAAACTCAAAAGCTAAGCTCCATTCTAGCCTAAAACAATTTATTGATCTGAAATCTGAAAATTTCTTTTTCTGGTGTCACCTTGATCAAGAGTGACCTAGCCATACGCAGTTGGATGAGGCACCAAACTCATCCCCTGCACTACCGTAGTGAAAGTCCTCGTGTAGGACATACCACCGTCCCAACCAATGGGCCTCACTATTCTTTTCTCTTTTCTATTCTCATTGCATGGAGATACATCTCCTCATGACGCCCCTCAGTCTTATTTTAGTATTGTAAGCTTTGTGGTGGCTTCGCATGGCCCATTGCGAGCTTTTGAGCTACCTCGTTCGGCCTACCTAACACCAACTTGCTTGACTGAGTACACGACCTAGCCAACACTAGTCTCTAGGCACCCAGTTTCTTTCACCAGGGGCCAGCTTAAAACTCTAAGATCTCCTTTTTGAAAACATGCAATTTCTTCTTTAAAATTCATTTCTAAATCTCTATTCCCACTTAAGAAACCATTCTGTAAACTATTCTTTCTCTGTAAATAACTCTTTTCTAATTCTTTTCTATTATAAGAATCTTTCTATAAAATTATTTTTTTCTTCTAGGATATCTCTTCTGTAAATCTCAAGAAAACTTTTATTAAACAATATGCCAAAACACAACCATTAGGCATAAAATCCATTTTCATAAAAATCTCAGAAAATCAGTCCTAGGGTCAGATTCAGAAGACCAAAATTCTTTGGTATGCCGAATTGTCTGAAATATGAAAGGTGACTCAAGCACTGGATCCACATGCTGAAATGCTCTCGTTCGGCATACCGAACTTGTTCGATATGCCAAATCAGCCAATTTTTTGAGAAACAGCCAACTGCCCTAGGTCGAGACTCATTGGACTTGGGGCCTCCAACAGACTCCTCTCTGACTCACTAAAAATCTTGCAAAAAACATATATACTAGCATGCCAAGTCTACTTCTATCTAGGACAAGTTTCATCAAAAACTATTGCACACAAGATATAAAAATCACAACACAGGGAGCTCATTCAAAGCTACTATAGCATAAGTCTCGCAAATTCAACTTAAATACTTGTAAAATCATATAAAAATTACAAGATCAACATACATCCATGATCTAACCCAAATCTACTAATTTTCATGCTTTTCATACTTGATCATGGCACAATTCATGGAATTCCAACTTAAACAGAGAGAAAGGGGAAGAAGCAGGACACGTACTCGAGGTAGAATTTCGACGACCTCCCCTCCCTTTGGTGACCTTCCCACCTCCTCCAGCGTGCTCTAGTGCTCGCAACCCTCTCTTAGAACTTTGGATCACCTCACACCCTCTCTACCCCACTCTAGCATTCTCTCCCCTGGATTCTCCTTCTCTTCCGCCCTTTCCCTGTCGGTCGACCGCCCCTCAACCTCCTCCTTATACACTCCCCACCCTCATCGTCTTCCTCCTACCACCAGTTGCCCTTCATCGCTTGAAATTTCAGACGGTGCTCCTAGGGTATGGAGCAGGGGGTAAGGGACTGACAAAGGCAGATAGCTCGGGTCATGTGGGCATGGGCATGGCAAGGTATGGCAGGAGAGAAGAAAGAAAAGAAAAATAAAGTTTTCATTGTGCATTATTTGACTGGAATTCTTCAAGGTCCCACTCCCAAACACGTGGAACACAAGTGTCCAAATACCACACAGTAGGGAAGCCAGAGATAATTAATAATATCTGAAGGGGTACTCAACACAATTTCTCAACAAAACATTAATCTAATTATCCAAATTACACACATATTTCACAATAATTACATTTATCTAGATTACCTAGGCATGAATATTACAACATGTTGGACCAGTTACAGTCAGCCTTGGTCTTTTCAAAGATCAATCTGAGGTCAAGTTATCGCCAATTAGGCATCTAGGAGTCAAATGTCCATACGACAGCATTTCGAACTCGATATGGTTAGTACGAGTTCTTGGTGATGCATTTGTGGACTTGATGAATAGAGTATTCAAGCCATACTAGGATCAGTTTGTGGTGGTATTTGTAAGTGATGTGCTAGTTTACTCTCCAAATGTGGGAACTCAACAGATGCACCTAAGGATAGTGTTGGAGATACAGAGGTAGCATTAGAGTATCAATTATATGTTAAGTTCTCTGAGTGTAAGTTCTAGCTAAATGAAGTTATGTTCCTTGGCCACATCATATTGGGAGAGAGGTTGTGGTTTCAAATCCAATATCAGCAAGATTTGAGCCGGACGTACCTATAGGACTATTAGGTGCGATAGCTTATAGATCAATTAGAGAAGATGCCAAATCACGATAGAATGCTTTTTCCAGTTAGAATTCCAGACGTCGACCTAATAGAGCCACCTTGATGGAACAAGTCAGTGGTGGAGTTCACAATAATGTCTACTAATCTAGAGTGGTTCACTTGAGGTCTTCGACTCCGAGGAGTGTGAACGAGAGCAGTTTGTGCGGTTTGGTGGCCTTGTAAGCAATAGAGATCACATTGCTAGAGGGTGAGGTGATATTTCTAGTTAGGTAGGACTTGGTGTAGGCATGCAAGGTAGGAGACCTTGCTGTCTGTGTGGCTAAGTTAGCCAAGTCACTAGGAGTATTCTGCGTCTACAGTGAGCACTTGTCTGCTTGGTGTGAGAAGATAGTGAGAAGGTAGGGAGTTCATGAAGGAATTGCCTCCTTCTCCCAAGAGTGTTGGAGACGCACCATATTAGTCAACTAGAGGATGTATTTTCTCAGTCACTAATCCTGGAGCTAGACTCTCTTGTGATCTCATGGTGGAAGGGGAAGTGTGGTAGGTGATTGCCTCTCATGTGACCCTCCATGGTTGTTGTCTGTTATCTTTTGTTTTCTAGTTTGAGTTTGGTGTTTACATGGAGGATGTTCTGAGTCTCATCCTCTTGTTTTTGCATTTGAGTGAAGCATGTGGCTTCCTAGACGTATGGTGAGATCTGGATGCTCTAAATGAGGACAAAGTATTCCAGGAGATGTTGTGCATTGATGTTGCACATTGGTGTCGCACGTTGGTGGTGCAAGTTGATATTTTTTGTGGGGTGCCTAGTCTATTGAGTGGCACGACCCAATGTTTGCTCATTTCTGGTTTGCTTTGGATGTTTTGATTGGTTTTGTTTTTGTGGTGGGACAAATGGCTTAGTGCTATTCGATTTGGTGGAGTTTCTTCCTCCACCTATTCTTTGGCGTCTTCCACAACAAAGACTAGGATTATGCCAGAGAGGTTGGCTTTCCCTCTCTTTGTTGTGGGACTATTGGATGACCAACTTGGTGTGATCCAAGTAATCGCTGAGGTCCATTGTTTCTGGGTCTTGGTGAACTATCTTTTGGGATTTGATAAAGTTATCTCCAAGATAGTGACACCTTAGACAGGAATGGTTGGAAAGGAGGTTAGTTTGTATGGGGCTGGGATTGTGGAAAGAACATCTATGAGTGGATGACTCTATTGATTTCGGCTCCTATGTTGGCCTTGCCATCTTGAAGTAGTGATTTCTTCTATGGATAGTGATGGATTGTGGATCTGGGATGGGTTGTGATCTTGTGTAGCACTGTAATGTTATGGACTATGCTTCTTGTTAGTTAAAGAATCACAAAAGAGAATTTCCTGATTCAAGATCTTGAGATGGTTGTTGTGGTGTTTGCACTGAAGCTCAGGCACCACTACCTTTCGAGGAATAGCTTGAGGTATTTATAGATCCTTACGGTTGGCAGAGGGAGTTTTGCCAAGGTGATGTTTGGCTGATATATCTCAAATAAATCTGCTTCAGCCAGTGGTGTTCCCTAGAGATCTATCCTTCATTAAGGATACCATCTAGATCCTTGATTGGAAGGAGCAGGTTTAGCAAAATAAGGTCATTCTATTTGCGCTAGTGTTATGGCACCACCATGGTTTATGGAGACGACTCGGGGTGTAAGGTGGACATCTGTTCATAGTACGCCTACTTGTTTGCCTAAAGATGGAATTTTGAGGACGAAATTCTTTTAAGAGGATAGGGCATAACACCTAGGGTCTTTGTAATCTAGGCACGTATTCCAAGTGCGTATTCCAGACACGTATTCCCAACACATATTCTGGACAACTTTTAATAGTTCAAAATGTAGGATTGAGTTTCCATTTTGTTGGATTTGATGACTAGTTGGGATTTGTGGTTTCTTTTGAGTGTCGAGAGAGTTCTAGAAGAAGATGGAGATGATGGACAAGAGATGATGGAGAGAGAAAGAGAAGAGTAAGAGAGAGAGAATTGAGAGGCCAAGAGGGAGAGGAGGTTGCCATTGTCACCGACACTCACCATTGACCTTGCCGTCATGTTCCATTTCTACTCGCTATCATTGCCATGTCACTACTACTACTACTACTGTGGTTATGCCAAGAAAGAGGCCGTTGGGTCGCCGTGGCCACCATCTTTATGCCAAGCAAGTGTAGGGGGTTGATCATCGATCAACAATACATGCTCTACCTAGGATAATCTCTCTTGTTTATTGCATAATTGTTGTGTTTGGATCTGTAACACCCCAGTGCTACACAACAGTACGAGAACTACCCAAGTGCAATAAAAGCAACTAAGCAGTAATATTAAACAAATAAAGCTAACTACCCAGACCTGTGTGCGGCAAACGTGGCTCGAACAGATGCACCAGACTAGAACTGCTCCAACACCCTAACACCTGAAACAGGAAAGCACACGCATGGATGATAGATATGTCACCCAGTACGTGCCCCAAAAACAACTCTAAAAGCACAGAAAACCTTGCTAGAAAGCATCATTTTCAAAAACCATTATGTGCAATTCTCAAAACTCGTAAAGCAAAGCTTTTCAAACTTTCTTTTCTTTCTTTTCAAAATCTCATGCTTTTTCAAAGCCTT
>JAMKQA010004984.1:0-15297 GCA_024699735.1 Posidonia australis | reverse complement strand
ATAATATTATCATGACATATATCTTATGTGATGACTCGACACATGATAATGAATAATAATAACCCAAAAAACTTAATAATTAATAACATAACATAACATAATATTTTTTAACATAACATGACTTAATAACATAACATAAGTTAATAACTATTATTAAAACCTATTTTACAAGAAAGGACAAAAAAAAGAGAATGTCATATATTAAAAAATAATAAAACTTAATAATAATAATATTCGCATGCATATCTTAAACAGAATGTCATATATTAAAAAAAACTTAATAATAATAATATTCACATGCCATATATTAAATAGAATGTAATATAATCTATTTTATTAAATTTAATAATAATATTATCATCATATATATCTCATGTGATAATGAATAATAAAGTCACAGGCATATATCTCATATCTGTACAGTACAGACTGTACTTGTCTTTACCAAAAAAAAAACACCAGGTTGCGGACGAGATCGGCGAGATGCAACGAGATCGACGAAGACACCTGGTTGTGGACGAGATCGGCGAACACACCTGGTTGCGGACGAGATGCAGCGAGATCGGTGAAGACACCTGGTTGCGGACGAGATCGGCGAGATGCAGAGAGATCGGCGAAGACACTTGGTTGCGGACGAGATCGGCGAGATGCAGCGAGATCGGGGAAGACACCTGGTTGGGGGCGTGCGTCAGATGCAGCGAGATCGATGGGGCGGACGACGTAGGAGGGCGGATCGACCTAAGAGGGGGGACGATGTAGGAGGGCAGACGGCGTAGGAGGAAAGCGCAGGTGATAAGGTAACGAAGGAAATCCGTTCGTTTTAAAGGCAGAGCAGAGGATCATGGGTTGTGGGGAGGGTGCGTCGTTTGTGTCGGCTTGTGGGGAAGGTATGTCGCCTGTGTGACTGTGTCGAGCTATGTAGTGTGTAAAAAAGCCAAACACCCACCGACATTGTCGATATGCGGCGAAATATCAACGGAAATCAGGTATGTCGCGACATACCTATGTATTTCGTTTCCCTATTTTCATGAACCGATACGTGTCGGCGAAATATCGCCGACACGGATCGACATTTGATTCTATGGATCTAACATAATATTACATATATCTAAGGTTTTTTTAAGTTTATTTTATTATTTTGAATCTTGATGTTAATAATTTAATATATAATTATATAAATTAGTAATTTGTTATAATTTTTAAAAAAATCAGAATACTTTATAATTAATTAAAAAATTAAAAAACTGGAAAAAAAATCTAGAATGATTGTAAAAAACATGTAGAAAATAAAAAATATTTGAATGTATTATTTGATTAAATTAATAACAACCATCACTTGTTTTCTGTCTTCGTAATGTCAAATTTCTCATGATATGGAAGTAGTGTAGATCATAGTAATGTTAGGGTAGTTAAATCCTAGGATTTAAGTTGGTTACATAGATATCCTATTAATAATGATAGACAAAAAATACAATACAAATACTGTGTCAAGTAGACGAAGAGTGAAAGAGTAACAATATTAAAGCATTACTTTGCCGATGGATACAGTAATGCAACTAAGTGTAAATTATGTCTAAGGACTGTAGAAAGTTGAAGTTGGTAGAGAAGACAATAAGAGATGTAAAGGTTGTAACAAATTTTATTTACAACTATTTATTTTTACTAACTTTAATGAGGTCATCAGATTTGCAATAAATTATATTACTCTTTAAAGTATGATTGATCGAAGAAATAGATTGAAGTATATGTTTAACTCACCACAGTTGTACAAATACCACAAAAGTGAAAGTTCAATTGAAAGGAGAATAAATTCAATTATAAATATTATACATTTTTGGGAGAATAGTCGAAAGATTGTAATTATTATAAAATTAGTTTCAAAGGTTCTTCGATTGGTAGATGGTGATTAGAAGTTTGCCATGTGTTTCTTATATGAGGTTATGATATTGATGAAAGATGTTGTGATTGATGTAGTATAGATCATCTAAGACATATATCTCAAAATTATAGATAACAGATGGTCTAACATGTTTTTTCATCATTTACATGAAGTTGGTAGGCATTTTAACATGTACATTCATGTTTTTTATCATCATGTTTCATTTGTTACATGATTGTTTGTTAAATGGGTTTTTTTTCCAATGTAACATATTATGTGAATTCATAATTCTAGTATAGTCATCAATTTGGTAACTGTACTGATTTATTAACATCTGGTAAAAATGTGATCAAAAAATTAAAACTTAATGTCAATGTCTAAGTACAAGTTCTCAATGAAATAAAGTACTTTGGAGATGAACTTATATCATTTAAAGAACCTCATGTGATACGTTCTCATGGCACAATCACTCCAAGTAATGTTTCTAATATCATTTCTTTTTTTTTCTTCATAATATTACTTAATAATATAGTTAATAATCAAATATCATATTTCATGTAAATGGTAGATGTTAAATGGAATAGATGTTCCAAATTTGAGGAATATTGTTGTAAAGGTTTTGTCTTAAATAGCAGTAACATCTAGTTGTGAATGAAACTGGAATACATTTAACATTATTTATACAAAAAGAAGAAACTAATTAAGCATTGTAAGAATGAATGACTTGGTATTTATGCACTATAACATGTGGTTGAGAATAAAACATATGAGTGAGGAAGAAGATGAAGATTATATGAATCTAATAAATATTGCATATATTTATAATGAGGATGAAGAAGATGATTTTATACTTTAGTGGGTGTAAGAAAATGGAGAATTAGTTCTAGATGAAGAATAAAGTAGACTATGTTCTAGAATTGTTAGTGAAATAAGCATTGATATAGAGAAGCATATGAGCTTATTAGGACGCTCTCGTGGACATATTTCAGAGGAAGTGATAATAGCACAAACGATGATGATGGCATACAACCACCAGGCGATGATAATGATGGCATTAGAGATGTAGTCTCATCTGCAACAGAAGAGCCATAAAGATAGAGAAAGGCATAGAGGTCATTTAGCCCATTTACAGGGGGTGGATGTCTTTACACATGCTACACAAGACGAGAATCATGAAGTCCGATTAGAAATTCATTATCGACGAATGGATCGTTGTGATCAACAATTAAATGAAGATTCTTGGAGCAGTCATATAAGAGGATTTTTGTTAGATTCACTTGATTCTTTAAGTATTCGTGTTCTTAGAGATCCTTATGATTATAGTTCTTATAGAGTTAGTTTTATTGGACAAACAGATTATAGCACTAAAGTGATTAGCTAGAAACTACATCTTCTTATGCTCTAAGCGAACAAAATGGACAGGATATAGGCTCGTTCTTTTATTATGTATCTCCTCCAATATAAAGAGCAACCATTTGAATGTCTCTAAGTCATTCTTATATCTCTCGACAGTCTTAAGAAATTCCTCAATCAGTAGATATAATTTCATAATATCCATCATTGAGATTTCTAATACAACTGTCAATGTCATAATACCATTATTCTTTCAATGAATGCTAGACATATTATAATCATATGTTTTAGAACAACTACGTGTTGTAGAGAGAGTCCCAAGTTCGACAACAAATTCATTAAAAACACAGCATGGTTGATGTACAAGAAGAATATTTTTATCAACCAATGTATTCTTTATGGTGTTAAGCATATGTAAGGTAACTTTTTTGAGTATTTTTGTTTGTAAACATTTATTAAGCATTGTTACATATTATTTATACTTTAGGATATTTCTATTAAGTTTATCTATTATATTTTAATATGATACATATTGAGGAAGTTGATCTTAGTAATCTAAGATGTAGATTATTGTTTACTTTAACTTATCTTAGAATGTCAAATCAAAATTCTAAGTTTTTTGATCATTTCCATAAACTTTCATCAATTTATTGTATTTTCACTTATATTTTTACTAATGTCCGACACATTTCCTATCTTTGTCAGACCGAAGTTCGATATGAAACAGACATTTAATTTTATGGGTATCATGTAGAGAAAAATGATCTAATTGCATAAAAAATGAAATCAATGAATACAAAGCATATATATAGACTACATATGATATATGAATCCACGATATCCATTAACTCATCTAACTACTAACTAATATAACAATTAACTCTAACAACATGTATTTTATGAAACAAGTAACAGAAAAACTGGAGCTCCTTGTTTACATGCTTCTTCTGCATATCTACTTTTTGCAAGACTAGCTGCTTTCTCCAATCTAGCCTTTTCATTTTATTGTTTCTATCTCTTATCTTAATATTCCCTTCTATGCTTCTTCCTTGTAACCTCTTGTTCTGCTAATCTTAAAAGTTAGTAATTTCTTCAATGATGTTCACATGTTCTTTACTAATATATGGAAAAGTTTTTCCATATATAACAACCTTATTCTCAATATGTGGGGTTGACAACATGAATGAAAAGTTCAAGGTTATGTTCAGTTAAATTAGGCATATTAAATCCTTTGGCTCGCCTTTAGAGGCATGATTATGAGCTTTGAATATCTTTTCGAGCTCCTTCAACATGAATTGAGTTTCCTTCCCTGAGACGTGAATTTATAGGTCTTCTTTTGACATGGCCATACCACAGATGGTGGTTCTCAATTATTTTTCCCTTTATTGGTGCTATCTTAACCCTTTCATTCTTTAATGTATAATATATTTTGCTTCATTGACTTCACTATCTCATCTCATTTGTGCTCATTCTATGAACAGATTTTTTTAATTGCTTAGTATCTTTACTAAAAAGGTTTGTTTGTAAGAATGTTTGATAAAATTTTGACAGGTTTCTTAGCTTCTCAACTATGAGATGCTCTTCTCTATGTCATTCACCCTAGTTTAGAATTTTTGCACAAAATCTGTTTATTACCATCCTTATTATGTATCCCAAATTCTAAAACTATCCTTTTAGGATTTTCATGATAAATTAGTGTTATACCTAAATTTCTATTCCCATCATTGTTAGCTTACACTTGATAATGTACTGAGGTCACTTTAATCCTGCTTAGCCAAATTCTTTAGATTTTAGTAGATCTCCACAACTTTAGCTTTGAGTTAACTCTTATTATATTTCTTGTATGAGTAAATTCCTTAATGGTACTTTTAACTATATCTGTTTTTCAGTTCAATACCCTTATTTATAAAATCATTCACTATGGTGTCTTAAACTTATATTATTTTTTAATTTATAATAGTTATGGTAATGTCGTTAAAATTTAACACATAATGACAATTATGCCTTTAATAATTTTTTTTCTTTCTTCTTTCTTCTTTTTCTTCTTCCTCCTGTTTCTCTTCTTGACAACGGGACGAGATGGAAACAAAACCCTTGAAAATCCCCTCCTCCTTGGCCACAAAACTACCTTGAAAATCCTCTGTTCTACCCATCCAACCTCCTGGACGTGTCCATTCTCTCCTTGTTGGGTTGGATGCCTGTTTCTGATTCAACTTCAGCGTCAATCTTCACATCACTGGAAGAGCCAACCATGAACGTAGTCAAAGTAACTGGAGGAGCCGTCCCTTCGGCATGTGTCTTCCCTATAGAGGGAGGCCATCAAGCCGATGGAGTGGTGCTCTTTGGCAGTGGTGGCAGCAAACAATGCGATCTTGTAGGTGGTGGTTGGTTTCGTTGTGGTTGGATTTTTTAGGCAGTTCCGTAGATGGAAATGATGGTCTGAGCCTTGGTGTGACCTTCTAAGCGACAACATGTCCTTTCAATCACTAAATTCCCTCCTGAGCGACAGGACTATCATTGCATGGGCTTGAGATTGAGGCATTGAGTGTGTTTAATTGAATGAAAGATACACGGTAGATGTAAGATGGAATCACCTTTGTTGGGTTTTTATGTGCTTGTAGCCACATGGGTTTTGTTCAGGCAGATCAATGGTCAATGTGTACAATATTTCTCCTTAGATTGAGCACTACAGATGTATGATAGAGCTTCTCGGTAGGGTTGGGTTGCTTTGTGAAGTGTGCATTTTGTGAATAAGATGCTAATTGAAGCAGAACACATTATATCGAGTAGTTTGCTTGTAGCTTGCCAAACTTAAAGAGATATTGGTTTGGATGAAGTAGCAATCAAGAAGCTCTCTAAGTTTCAACCAAAAGATGCAACTTGTCTTTAGTCCCACTCCCTGTGATGTTGTCATGTTGGACGTCGATATGTAGACCCTGCCTCGATGCCTCCAGCCTCTTGCAAGATGTCAATGCCCAACTTCAACCAAAGAATGCAACTTGTCCTTAGTTCCACTCCCTGTGATGTTGCCATGTCGAACATCGCTGTGTAGACCCCGCCTCGGTGCCTTCGACCTCTTGCAAGACATTAACGCCACTAGCTAGATATGATTTTCCTAATATTAGACGCCAATGTTGGCAATGATTGTTCTTCCGACCACTAAATCCCCTCCTCCTCCCCACCACTCAATCTCCATCGCCTCCCTTCCTTCTCCTCCTCCTTTGACGGAGACGCCTTCCTTTGGCTTCCTCCCCCCTTTGTCCCTTTCGTCATTAATGAGTGCCTATTGGATGCCATCCTCCCTCTCCCTGTGATGTTGGAGCTTTAGAGCAGGATTGCCATTGCATGGGCTTGGGATTGAGGCATTGAATGTGTTTAATTGAATGAAAGATGCATGGTAGATGTAATATGGAATCACCGTTGTTGGGATTTTACGTGCTTATAGCCATATGGTTCTTTTTCAGGAAGGATTCACGTATTTCAGATCAATGGTTGAGGTGTACAATATTTCTCCTTGGATCATGCACTACAGATGTATGGTAGACCTTCTCGGTAGGACTAGGTTGCTTCGTGAAGCTGTGCATTTTGTGAATAAGATGCCAATTGAAGCAAAACACTTTATATGGAGTAGTTTGCTTGCAGTTTGCCAAACTTATAGAGATGTTGGTTTGGTTGGCGTAGCAATTGAGAAGCTCTTTGAGCTCCAACCAAAGGATGCAACTTGCCCTCAATCCCCTTCTCTGCATTGTCGCTACGTCGGATGTCGCTGTGTAGACTCTACCTCGACACCTCCAGCCTCTCACCAAACGCCAGTGCCCACTAGCTAGATAAGACTTTCCTAATATTAGATGCCAGTGCCCGTCAGCTCTCCCTGATGGTCGACACTTGCAAGATTGACTAGAAAGAAGGGGAATGGGAAAGGAAAGGAAGAAATAGGTAATATTTTTGTGTTGAAGGGCATTTTAGTCTAAGTTTTATGTAAAGAAATGTTTTTTAATGGAAGTACTAAACCGATTAACGAAAGTGAATGGTTTTATATAATATTAAAGTGAATGGCTGAGGGTACTAGAGTGAATGTTTTTATAGTTAAGGGCACTGTAGTGAAAAACATATATAGTTGAAGGTGTCATTAAGGAATAGAATTATTATTTTCATATGGTATCCAAAATGGGACATCTTGAATTTATTTATTAAGTTTATCTAGAGAGGAACTTGAAAGTAGAGAACAACTCCGGATGTAGACATGGGATTAAGCATAGATGGAAGACTACAGGCCTTGTATTGATGGCATGAAAAGAAAAACACAGCAAAGCTAAGAGGATGGTGGAAGAGAACAACTGATGGGTCAAGCATACGGTAGTTGTCCTTTGATCAATGCCACAAAGTTAAAAGGAGTGTATGGAGGTGATGCACAACCAGGCACTCTGTAAATATCTTTCTGCGATTACTCTCTTCTGCTCGAGTGGTTGGCAGCCCATGCATCTTATGCAGAGGTGAAGGGGTATTCCAAAAGATGCAGAGGCAAAAGAGTACTCCCAAAGTTGCCTGATGGCTCCTTGGGAAGCTAAACACTTGGTCTTTTTATAACATTGTGAAAACCCAATATTCACTTACTAAAGACATGGGAAGTTCAAGGGACCTAACCATCACATGACTATTGGAATCAAAATTTCCATTTCTAGCTTCTGTTAAGACTTTAGCTAACGAGGGTATAAATGAGTCAATAGCATTCTACCATTATGGGCTAGCATTTGGTTGGTTGGTAGCAACCACATGGTCTGCTATTAGACAACACTTACTTGTGTGCTATCCGTAGTTGTAAATGTCAGTTCCATTCGACAAAAATAGGAAAGGTGTTGGACGTTGTTGGAAATATTGGTGGAAATGCGGTAAATTTACGGAAGTCTATGAAAATAAATAAAAAAATTCAAATTTCAATTTGAAACTCTAAGATAAGCCTACGTAAGCAATAATCTACATCTAAAGCTACTTATATCCATTTTCTAAATATGTATTACATTAAAATATGCTATATACACTTAATACAAATATCCTAAAACATAAATAGTATCCAAAAAGACTTAATGAATGTATAAATGAAGAGTTCGCATAATATTTAGTATAGAGAGAAAATAGAGATGAGAGAGCACTTAAGTGTTGAAAATGTGGAGTTTGATCGAAGACCACCTAGATGATGCCACTGCAGGGGTAGCAGGTGGGCCCCATTATAAGGGTGGTTGGGGTTGTACCCTAGTCCCAAAATGGTATCCGGTTATATGGGTATATGAATTAGTATCTTATTTCTAACAATGAGTTAGGAGGAGCAAGCAACAACAAATTAACAACAAAGGAGAGGTTTGAGCACAATTGGGACGTCGAGGAATGAAGGGAGCGAGGACCCAATTAGACTTAGAAAGTGAGAAGTGATTGTTTCCTGCCCATGTTAGGTTGACTTGGCAAGAGTCAGTGTAAAAAATATGGGGTGTCAGTCGACATGAGTCAAGTCGGTCAATTGAAATCTACCCCCACATCGTTTCCCTTACATTAAGTACTATGGTGCTATCACATCCAATATCATCATCTATTATTATGTTAGCCTATTCCTGCTAAGTTTGAACACTATGTATTACAAGGCTATAACTTGATTGTGCTTCACCAACCTATTGAGGTGACCATAGTTATTAAGGCACCGCCTAGGTGGGCACCTAGGTGCCAAGGTGATATCTAGGCATTTCAATGGCTAATTCTTTTATTCATTTGTTCTTTTCTTTTTCTTGTTCTTAAGTATTGATTAGTCTAACACAATATTATTCTCTTCTATTTGGTTTTAGACTTATTGTTTTTGTTATTGTCTTTTATATAGATGTTAACTTGTTTTTTATGTTGATGGTTTGATGTTAACTTTTGCACTTATGGTCTTAATCTCATTTCTCATCACATTTTATTGTTATCTTTCCATTTTTTTATATATTCGAATGTTAGTTAGGCATTAATTGAGTTTAAAATAGATATATCAGTGCATAATTGTATTTATTCTATAATATCAATGGTGAAAATTCTGAAAACTATATATATATTTTATTTTTTTAAGTGGTGCCTTGGCATTTCCTAGGCGGCCTAGGTGCCCCAGCTCAACGCCTTAATAACCTTGGAGGTGACTGAGTGAGGTTGAGTGCCATTTGATTAGCTGCATAGCTTGTCATGCTAACTTTATTAAGGTTTGAGCTCTGCGCTATTCCCTTTTTTCATTTGCTTCTTTTAGCCAAATTGATACTTTCTAAAACCTTCACTAGGACAATATTTACTCAAGCATCTTCACTGTCTCCGAGTCTCCCATAGGGCCCTATTGGTTTCTTAAAGAAACAATTCAGACATGAGGAACTGCAGCTCTAGCATAACTTTATGTGATTAATATAACAAGGAACTCTAGGAAGTGGACTTCTTTCACTTCTCCGTGACAATAAGAGTATGATATTCTGGATCTTGACTTCTCCATATAAGAAATTTGTACCAATCACCAGAAATATAATTCGTCAAATGAGATTTCTCTGAACTTGACTTTTCAGTAAAACACTAATTCCTTCAAGCCAAAAGGACACTTAGAAAGTTGTGCTAATGCATATGCTAAAATGAGGTCTTCCTTGTCAGTAGTTCCTTTGTGCCAAAAGGACATTTAGAAAGTTGTGCTAATACATATGCTAAATGATTTTAGAACCCTGTCTTATTTTCAGCTGCACTATTATGTTAATAAATGCAATTTGGTTAGTAACATTATATTCACAGTGTAATTCAGGTGTACAGTGCTTAAATCTAGTCCATTCTTCATCATACTTGAGCTACACATAATGCATCACTAGTAGAAATGCCTCAGTTGGCTCTATGTATCACAACCCTCTCCTTAATGTTAGGCCCTGGAACTAAAATTGTCAACAGTGGAGTTTATAGTATGTGTATCCTTGCTCTTATAAGATGCAACAAACTATGGAAAATTAACTACAACAACGTGTTGATGGATGCAAATCTTATTTTGTGGACATGATCAGAGTGGCCTACGCTACCTACCAAACTTCTTTATATATAGTGATGGGCTATTGTTCCTAAAAAAATCTTCCCTTTTTCTATGTATTGGTAAGTCTTTCACTTGTAATAAAAAAAGATCAACAGTTAGCAGTGGTCTTGACTTTGAAAAGAATTGGATTTTAAAGATAGGGTTATCCAAGTAATTTTTACCAATAAAAAATCTTTTAGTAAAAATGCATCTTTCCCCTTCTAATTACTATTTTTCATAGAAGCATTTCAGTCGTTTCATTCAAGAGCTCATTTTTCTGAGCAATGACATCGTTGAATTTCCTACTCTGCAGGTGCTTTGATTGCTTTTATAGGATTTGGGGATATTAGTGTAAGATCCAGAGCTGAGAGATACCTGAGCAGCATGACAAACTCATTTGAGATAGTCTTAAGACAAAATGTTAAAGTCAGAATTGGGCTTTTACCAGATAAATATGGGAATGGAAAAGCAATACTATCAGATTCTTCAGAACCAGAACGGGCGGAAATATTGTCGTCAGAAAACAAACAACGAAAGAAACATTCTGGTAACCTAATCTCATATGAAGAACCTGTCAGTTTAACCAGAAAAAGTGTTGACTGTGCTGAAGATAAGGTTGAGAAGGCTGCAGACGTGTGCCAAAATTTTCAAGGGTTGGATGGTACATTCCAAGTGGGAAGCTTACCTATTTTCTCTAACAATGGAACTGAAGATTTTGGCTCAAAAGAAAAAGAGGTTCCATTGCAGAGATTGCATATGGCTGCAATTGATGAACAAAGGTTAGAAAGTGCATGGTTTCAAGCTGCAGAAAAAGGTACTTCTGGATCAGGTAGTTTGAAACCTGAGAAGAACCAGATTCTGCCTCAAAATGGATTCAACCAAGCATACAAAAATGAGTCAATAGCTATCTCATCCAAGCATTGGGAAGATGAGCTGAATCAAGAGATTAAAGCCCTGAAGATAAAAGACAGCAAATGCCACCATAAAGGGGAAATCGGTGGCAGAGTTGATCACCCTGTCATTTCTCCAAGCATGTTACACAGTAGTAGATGTGGGACCAAACTTGACGAAGATGACACGTAAGTATAGTTTCTTAAATTTTGTTGAGATGTCTTCATCATTGGTTTGTTTTGTTATTGTCTGGCTATCTATATTAAGAACAAAAGCAGATTCTGAGTTGATAAACTAAGCAATTCTCCACTGAGAATAATTTATATAGGCCAGTTTTACAATTGCTGTCAGAAAATTTTAGTTGTGATCTTATTGTTTCAAATTCTGAATTGTGATTTTGATTAAATCTACTAATAGAAAACCCATATGATGTTTCAGTAGTCTGGTGTATTGTTTTTTATTCCAATTCTGCGAGGCATCTATTTATATTTACAAATGATGCTTTGATTTGCTACTTGACTTTTATTCAATGCATGGAATAACAGTGCTTTTATACTACTAATTGGGACCTATTTATGCCGTAATGCATACACAACAATTTTCTTTATGTATGACACATGGATGGAACGGCATATGATGTTTGTTTTGTTTCATGTTTGTCCAAGCAAGTTCTGACAGATTTTTGAAACTGCTCTTGGATAAGGTTATTCAACCCACAACCTTGTCTTGTAGGACTGGGGG
The DNA here is from genome assembly GCA_024699735.1 of Posidonia australis. Classification (NCBI taxonomy): domain Eukaryota; kingdom Viridiplantae; phylum Streptophyta; class Magnoliopsida; order Alismatales; family Posidoniaceae; genus Posidonia; species Posidonia australis. The sequence goes on along the minus strand of JAMKQA010004984.1, from coordinate 3,385 downwards.
TTTCCTAATGATGAACGTTGCTTGCTCACAGTTTAGGATTGAATTCAAAAAAAGGCTTGTAGGATGCCTGAACCTGTAGTAGGGAATGATGTTGTTTGATTTCAATTACAATGAGGTTTTGTTTAGCCTTCGGGAGATCTTAGACTTGTTTAAACACATAGAACTAGTTTACTGAAGCTACCGACTAACTACACTGTTGCTTTTCTTTTCTCAAATAACTTCCTTAGTCTATGCGTTTGATCAGTTGGGAAGAAGATTGACTAATAAAATTTTAGCTTGTGGTGGAAAAATGTCTTTTCAGCTAGCACTTTGCCTAGAAGTGACAAACATATGTCCCATTATATACTACCCAGTAGAATCCACATTTTCTCACGTAATGTTATTAGTGTTTTCTCTCTCTTGTTCATGTTTCATTTTCTTACATATGTAAGTGATTTATATGCAGGGACTGTGAATCAGGGCCAGGCTGTGATGGTCTTCTTTGTTGGAAAGTGAAGAAGCCTTGGCGAAGCAAGGTAAATTATTGGACCATGTATCAACACACTTATGTTACAACTTGTTGCAGAAATTAAGTTTTTTTTGTAAACGGTAATTAGTTAATATTAATAAAGAAAAATGTCAATCAAAGTATTACAGAGTATTGCCCAGAGTATTACAAAGTGTTGCAGAAATTAAGTCAAAATCTTCTTTTCGATGATAACCAGGGAAAGGAGCTCATTCGTGTAAGATCACTGAAAAGGCGCAGAGCTTCGTGCTTCAGATGTGGGAAAGTTGGATGACGAACAGGATAAAAATTGAGGGACATGTAGTGTCAAATATAATTCTTTTTATTATGATTTTCTGTACATTTTCATAGTTTGGACAATTCATTCAAACAATTGAGAAGAAAAGTCATGCCCCAACAAGTGTTAAATTTTCGTGTTCAGATTAATCCAATTTTCAGCGGGTAAAAGAACCCAAGGCAAACACTAACAATTACAATTCCTTTGTGGCATCGAAGTAAGCAGCAATTTATTCAGGAAAGTTGTTCCATGATTCTGGTGCAATATAAAACGGTCAATTTCTGTTATTGATACAATTTTTAAAGAAATAGGACTTATCTAGTTTAACAATAGGAAATACTTGCCTTGATAAAAAAGGTTCGTTCAATTGGTCTGTTCCGTTCAAATTATTGAATAGGACTGGTTTGTTTCACTGGTCAACTAAAAAACCGATCCAAATACTTAAAATAAAAAACTACACTAGTGAGACACTCCTGAGTCACTTGTTAGTTCAATCAGTTACCATCAAAAGTGAGTAATAGCCATAAAAACATTGACCATGTTATAAGCCCGTACTTACGGATGATGTTGATGACTTTTAGACTACAAATTATTTTTAATTCTTGTAACTGTTGTCTCTTGACATTCTTGTAACATTAGACTCCACATGTTCTCGAATCTTTTCATGTGCCTCTCTTATATCTATATAAAACGGTTGAGATGAGATGTAGAATAACAAGTACATGATATCAGTCTCTACTTAAAATTCTTCTCTTTTTTCATACTAGTCTCTACGTTATCATCATGATGGTCTTGAATTTGTAAAAGAAAGTAGTGTACTTTTCTTATCAAGTAGCTCCATCTTTCTTTCTTTTATAATTTTTCTTTTATAAATGAATAAACTCACTTTTTTTGTTGTTGTTTTCATTATATAAGATGGAAAAAGTACCTAAAAGTAATGAGATCTCAATACATTATGGGTATGTTTGGTAATGATTATTGGGATCAGTTTTTGACAAAAAGTACTTATTTCTGAAAAAGTGAATCAAATATCTTTTTTTGCATTAGATTATTTCAATATACTAGCTTCTTATTTATGCATAAACGTTTTCAAAAACGGTTGATTTCAAAATGTTGTGGAGATTAACTTTTTCAAATATGCTTATGAGAATAATTTGTTTTCTTGTAAGCGTTATTAAATGTTACCTATGTTAGTATAGGAGAAATATGGGATGGAACTCGGTGATAACATATTTTCATTTAAAGTTACTCTTGTCATTACTTTTACTGACAGTAGTAACAAAATTGAATCATAATTCCTTAAAGAATGTTAATGTTACTTTTATCCTTAACCTTAAACCTTTTGCAATCATTTAGTGGAAGAATATGTTTGACTTTAGATTTGTAGACATCTATTGCTATTAATGGATATCTTTGTTTCATTACCCATTACAAATATGAAGATTGGATATTGTACAAAAAGATCATAGCATTTTCTTTCATACCATCACTACACACGGGTATTAGATTATCTAAGAAAATTAAAAAGATTTTAAGTGGAGATTAGAGAAGAAGTTATTCTCTGTCACTCTAGATAACATATCTTCAAATGATGCATCTGTGTAAACGTTGAAAACACTATTGGAGAAATCTTTTATATTTATTGTTGTGCTCATATACTGAACTTAGATAGTAGATGAGGGACTAAAGGAGATTGATGAATGTGTTGTCAAAGTTCAAGAAAATATTAAATATGTCAAGGGTTCACAAGCTAGAAAGTAAAAGTTTTCTCAAAACAATCAAGTGCCTAGTTAGTTAGTGTTGCTAATGTAGATCTTTCTAACTCTAATAAAGACAGATCACAGACTGAGTATATATTTACTTATGGAGGTATTATGATTTCATAGACATTTATTAAGTAAACAATATCTGCTACTTCCTCTAGTCATTTTGAAATAGTTGCACTTCATGAGACAAGTATGGACGGTGTATGGCTAAAATCTAACATTTAGAACGTTCGAAGAAAATGTGGTTTGCAAGGCCAATAATATTGTATGAGGATGATACAACTTGCATAACGTAAATTAGAGGATGTTACATTAAATGTTGTAGAACCTGATATATTTCACTTAAGTTCTTTTACGCACATGAGCTCAAGAAAAGCGATGAGATTGATTTCAAGTAAGTTTGACCAAGCAATAGTTTACCAAATCATTACCTATTTCAACATTCAAGGAGATACACAACCTTGAAATGTGAAGACTAAAAGATGTTTTCTCGTCAAACTAGACATACTTTTGAGGGGGTGAGTTTTTTGGGTATTATTTTCTCTTCTTTCTTTGCTAAGGTTTTGTCTCATTGTGTTTTCTTTTGCAAGGTATTAACGAGACAATCTTCTATCTCTCAAAGTTGCACAAGAATAATGTACTCTTTTTTCTTCACTAATGTTTTGTCCCATTGGATTTTTCATTGTGATGTATTAACAAAACATATTTTTCGTACATGGTTTTTCAAGGAGTGTTATAAAACATATATATGGATGATGTGGATTACTTTTGGACTGCAAATCATTTGTATTCCTTCTAACTCTTGTTCGTATACGTTATTGTAACATTAGACTCTTC
>JAMKQA010004983.1:0-17330 GCA_024699735.1 Posidonia australis | reverse complement strand
TTCTGTCCGACTCCATTATGTCCAGAGGAGTCCCTGGTTGCTGATTCCTGGCCTCCATGAACAGCTCTCATTTCTTGTTCTCGTATCTGCTTCAAGTCCGGAGGAGATTCGTGTTCTGTCCGACTCCTTTATGTCTGGAGGAGTCCCTGGTTGCAGATTCCTCGCCTCCAGGAATTGCTCTCATCCCATGTTCTCGTATCTCCTTCAAGTTCGGAGGAGATTCGAGTTCTGTCCGACTCCTTTATGTCCGGAGGAGATTCGAGTTCAGTCCGACTCCTTTAAGTCTAGAGGAGATTCGAGTTCTGTCCGACTCCTTTATGTCAGGAGGAGTCCCTGGTGGCTGATTCCTTGCCTCCAGGAATTGCTCTCATCTCTTGTTCTCATATCTCCCTTAAGTCCAGAGGAGATTCGAGTTCTGTCTAACTCCTTTATGTCCGGCGGAGATTCGAGTTCTGTCCGACTCCTTTAAGTCCGGAGGAGATTCGAGTTCTGTCCGACTACATTATGTTCAGAGGAGTCCCTGGTTGCTGATTCCTGGCCTCCAGGAACAGCTCTCATCTCTTGTTCTCGTATCAGCTTTAAGTCCGGAGGAGATTCGAGTTCTGTCCGACATCTTTATGTCCGGAGGAGTCCCTGTTTGCTGATTCGTCACCTCCAGGAACAGCTCTCATCTCTTGTTCTCGTATCTCCTTTCAGTCCAGAGGAGATTCGAGTTCAGTCCGACTCCTTTATGTCCGGAGAAGTCCCTAGTTGCTGATTCTTGGCCTCCAGGAACAACTCTCATCTCCTGTTCGCGTATCTCCTTTAAGTTCGGAGGTGATTCGAGTTTTGTCCGATTCCATTAAGTCCAGAGGAGTCCCTGGTTGCTGAATCCAGGCCTCCAGGAACAGCTCTCATCTCTTGTTCTCGTATCTCCTTTCAGTCCGGAGGAGATTCGAGTTCTTTCTGACTCATTTATGTTCGGAGGTGTCCCTGGTTGCAGATTCTTGGCCTCTAGGAACAGCCCTCATCTCTTGTTCTCATATCTCCTTTACGTCCGGAGGAGATTCGAGTTCTGTCCAACTCCTTTATGTCCGGAGGAGTCCCTGGTAGCCGAGTCCTGGCCTCCAGGAACAACTCTCATATCTTGTTCTCCTATCTCCTTTACGTCCAGAGGAGATTCGAGTTCTGTCTGACTCCTTTACGTCCGGAGGAGATTCGTGTTCTGTCTAACTCCGTTATGTCCGGTGGAGATTCGAGTTCTGTCCGACTCCTTTAAGTCTGGAGGAGATTCGAGTTCTGTCCGACTACATTATGTCCAGAGGAGTCCCTGGTTGCTGATTCCTGGGCTCCAGGAACAGCTCTCATCTCTTGTTCTCGTATCTGCTTTAACTCCGGAGGAGATTTGAGTTCTGTCCGACTTCTATATGTCCGGAGGAGTCCCTGGTTGCTGATTCCTCACCTCCAGGAACAGCTCTCATCTCTTGTTCTCGTATCTCCATTCAGTCCGGAGGAGATTCGAGTTCAGTCCGACTCCTTTATGTCCGTAGGAGTCCCTGGTGGCTGATTCCATGCCTCCAGGAATAGCTCTCATCTCTTGTTCTCGTATCTCCTTTAAGTCCGGAGGAGATTCGAGTTCTGTCCGACTCGTTTATGTCCGGTGGTGTCCGTGGTTGTTGATTCCTGCCCTCTAGGAACACCTCTCATCTCTTGTTCTCGTATCTCCCTTAAGTCCAGAGGAGATTCGAGTTCTTTCAGACTCCTATATGTCCGGTGGAGTCCCCGTTTGCTGATTCCTGGCCTCCAGGAACAGCTCTCATCTCTTGTTCTCGTATCTCCTTTATGTCCGGAGGAGAGTCGAGTTCTGTCCGACACCATTATGTCCGGAGGAGTCCCTGGTTGCTGATTCCTTGCCTCTAGGAACAGCTCTCATCTCTTGTTCTCCTATCTCTTTTAAGTCTGGATGAGATTCGAGTTCTGTCCGACCCCGGTATGTCCCGAGGAGTCCCTGGTTGCTGATTCCTGGCCTCCACGAACTGCTCTCATCTCTTGTTCTCGTATCTCCTTTAAGTCCAGAGGAGATTCGAGTTATGTCCGACTCCTTTATGTCTGGAGGAGTCCCTGGTTGCTGATTCTTGGCCTCCAGGAACAACTCTCATCTCCTGTTCTCGTATCTCCTTTAAGTCCGGAGGAGATTCGAGTTTTGTCCGACTCATTTATGTCCGGAGGAGTCCCTGGTTGCTGATTCCAGTCCTCCAGGAACAACTCTCATCTCGAGTTCTCGTATCTCCTTTCAGTCCGGAGGAGATTCGAGTTCTGTCCGACTCATTTATGTTTGGAGGTGTCCCTGTTGCAGATTCATGGCCTCTAGGAACAGCCCTCATCTCTTGTTCTCGTATCTCCGTTAAGTCCGGAGGAGATTCGAGTTCTGTCCGACTCTTTTATGTCCGGAAGTTTCCCATGTTGCTGATTCCTGGCCGCCAGGAACAGCTCTCATCTCTTGTTGTCGTATCTCCTTTGTGTTCGTAGGAGATTCGAGTTCAGTCCAACTCCTTTATGTCCGGAAGAGATTCGAGTTCTATCCGACTCCTTTAAGTCCAGAGGAGATTCCAGTTCTGTACGACTCCTTTATGTGCGGAGGAGTACCTGGTTGCTGATTCCTGGCCTCCTGGAACAGCTCTCATCTCTTGTTCTCGTATCTTCCTTAAGTGCAGAGGAGGTTCGAGTTCTTTCTGACTCCTTTATGTCCGGAGGAGATTCGAGTTCTGTCCGACTCCTTTAAGTCCGGAGGAGATTCGAGTTCTGTCGGACTCCATTATGACTAGAGGAGTCCCTGGTTGCTGATTCCTGGCCTCCAGGAACAGCTCTCATCTCTTGTTCTCGTATCTGCTTTAAGTCCGGAGGAGATTCGTGTTCTGTCCGACTCCTTTATGTTTGGAGGAGTCCCTGGTTGCAGATTCCTCGCCTCTTGGAACAGCTCTCATCCCTTGTTCTCGTATCTCCTTCAAGTTCGGAGGAGATTCGAGTTCTGTCCGACTCCTTTATGTCCGAAGGAGATTCGAGTTCAGTCCGACTCCTTTAAGTCTAGAGGAGATTCGAGTTCTGTCCGACTCCTTTATGTCCGGAGGAGTCCGTGGTGGCTGATTCCTTGCCTCCAGGAATTGCTCTCATCTCTTGTTCTCGTATCCCCAAAAGTCCAGAGGAGATTCGAGTTCTGTCTAACTCCTTTATGTCCGACGGAGATTCGAATTCTATCCGACTCCTTTAAGTCCGGAGGAAATTCGAGTTCTGTCCGACTACATTATGTCCAGAGGTGTCCCTGGTTGCTAATTCCTGGCCTCCAGGAACAGCTCTCATCACTTGTTCTCGTATCTGCTTTAAGTCCAGAGGAGATTCGAGTTCTGTCTGACTCCTTTATGTCCGGAGGAGTCCTAGGTTGCTGATTCCTCGCCTCCAGGAACAGCTCTCATCTCTTGTTCTCGTATCTCCTTTAAGTCCGGAGGAGATACGAGTTCCGTCCGACTCCTATATGTCCGTAGGAGTCCCGGGTGGCTGATTCCATGCCTCCAAGAATAGCTCTCATCTCTTGTTCTCGTATCTCTTTTAAGACCGGAGGAGATTCGAGTTCTGTCCGACTCCTTTATGTCAGGCGGAGTCCATGGTTGCTGATTCCAGGCCTCCAGGTACAGCTCTCATCTGTTGTTCTCGTATCTCCTTTAAGTCCGGAGGAGATTCGAGTTCTGTCCGACTCGTTTATGTCCGATGGTGTCCGTGGTTGCTGGTTCCTGGCCTCCAGGAACACCTCTCATCTCTTGTTCTCGTATCTTTGTTAAGTCCGGAGGATATTCGAGTTCTGTCCGACTCCTTTATGTCCGACGGAGTCCCTTGTTGCTGATTCCTAGCCTCCAGGAACAGCTCTCATCTCTTGTTCTCGTATCTCCTTTAAGTCCGGAGGAGTTCGAGTTCTGTCCGACACCATTATGTCCGGAGGAGTCCCTGGTTGCTGATTCCGTGCTTTCAGGAACAGCTCTTATCTCTTGTTCTCCTATCTCCTTTAAGTCTGGAGGAGATTTGAGTTCTGTCCGACCCCAGTAAGTCCCGAGGAGTCCCTGGTTGCTGATTCATGGCCTCCAGGAACTGCTCTAATCTCTTGTTCTCGTATCTCCTTTAAGTTCGGAGGAGATTCGAGTTCTGTCCGACTCCTTTAAGTCCGAAGGAGTCCCGGTTTGCTGATTCTTGGCCTCCAGGAACAACTCTCATCTCCTGTTCTCGTATCTCCTTTAAGTCCGGAGGAGATTCGAGTTTTGTCCGACTCCTTTATGTCCGGAGGAGTCCCTGGTTGCTGATTCCAGGCCTCCAGGAACAGCTCTCATCTCTTGTTCTCGTATCTCCTTTCAGTCCGGAGGAGATTCGAGTTCTGTCCAACTCATTTATGTTCGGAGGTGTCCCTGGTTGCTGATTCCTGGCCTCTGGGAACAGCCCACATCTCTTGTTCTCGTATCTCCTTTACGTCCGAAGGAGATTTGAGTTCTGTCCAACTCCTTTATGTCCGGAGGAGTCCCTGGTAGCTGATTCCTGGCCTCCAGGAACAACTCTCATCTCTTGTTCTCGTATCTCCTTTACGTCCGGAGGAGATTCGAGTTCAGTCCGACTCCTTTATGTCCGGAGGAGATTCGTGTTCTGTCTGACTCCTTCAAGTCCGGAGGAGATTCGTGTTCTGTCCAACTCCATTATGTCCAGAGGAGTCCCTGGTTGCTTATTCCTGGCCTCCAAGAACAACTCTCATCTCTTGTTCTCGTATCTCCCATAAGTCCAGAGGAGATTCGAGTTCTGTCTAACTCCTTTATGACCGGAGGAGATTCGAGTTCTGTCCGACTCCTTTAAGTCCGGAGGAGATTCGAGTTCTGTCCGACTCCATTATGTCCAGAGGGGTACACGGTTGCTGATTCCTGGCCTCCAGGAATAGCTCTCATCTCTTGTTCTCGTATCTGCTTTAAGTCCGGAGGAGATTCGAGTTCTGTCCGACTCCTTTATGTCCGGAGGAGTCCCTGGTTGCTGATTCCTCGCATCCAGGAATAGCTCTCATTCCTTGTTCTCGTATCTCCTTCAAGTTCGAAGGAGATTCGATTTCCGTCCGACTCCTTTTTGTCCGGAGGAGATTCGAGTTCTGTCCGACTCCTTTAAGTCTAGAGGAGATTCGATTTCTGTCCGACTCCTTTATGTCCGGAGGAGTCCCTGGTGGCTGATTCCTTGCCTCCAAGAATTGCTCTCATATCTTGTTCTCGTATCTCCCGTAAGTCCAGAGGAGATTCGAGTTCTGTTTAACTCCTTTATGTCCGGCGGAGATTCGAGTTCTGTCCGACTCCTTTAAGTCTGGAGGAGATTCGAGTTCTGTCCGACTACATTATGTCCAGAGGTGTCCCTGGTTGTTGATTCCTGGCCTCCAGGACCAACTCTCATCTCTTGTTCTCGTATCTGCTTTAAGTCCGGAGGAGATTCGAGTTCTGTCCAACTCCTTTAAGTCCAGAGGAGTCCCTGGTTGCTGATTCCTCGCCTCCAGGAACAGCTCTCATCTCTTGTTCTCGTATCTCCTTTAAGTCCGGAGGAGATTCGATTTCAGTGCGACTCCTTTATGTCCGTAGGAGTCCCTGGTGGCTGATTCCATGTCTCCAGGAATAGCTCTCATCTCTTGTTCTCGTATCTCCTTTAAGACCGGAGGAGTATCGAGTTCTGTCGGACTCCTTTATGTCCGGCGGAGTCCCTGGTTGCTGATTCGAGGCCTCTAGGTACAGCTCTCATCTGTTGTTCTCATATGTCGTTTAAGTCCGGAGGAGATTCGAGTTCTGTCCGACTCGTTTATGTCCGGTGGTGTCCATGGTTGCTGATTCCTGGCCCCCAGGAAAACCTCTCATCTCTTGTTCTCGTATCTCCGTTAAGTCCGGAGGAGATTCGAGTTCTATCAGACTCCTAAATGTCCGGTGGAGTCCCTGGTTGTTGATTCCTGGCCTCCAGGAACAGCTCTCATCTCTTGTTCTCGTATCTCCTTTAAGTCCGTAGGAGATTCGAGTTCTGTCCGACACCTATATGTCCGGAGGAGTCCCTGCTTGCTGATTCCTTGCCTCTAGGAACAGCTCTCATCTCTTGTTCTCCTATCTCCTTTAAGTCTAGAGGAGATTCGAGTTCTGTCCGACCCTTGTATGTCCCGAGGAGTCCCTGGTTTCTGATTCCTGGCCTTAAGGAACTGCTCTCATCTCTTGTTCTCGTATCTCCTTTAAGTCCGGAGGAGATTCGAGTTCTGTCCGACTCCTTTATGTCCGGAGGAGTCCCTGGTTGCTGATTCTTGGCCTCCTGGAACAACTCTCATATTCTGTTCTCGTATCTCCTTTAAGTCCGGAGGAGATTCGATTTTTGTCCGACTCCTTCACGTCCGGAGGAGTCCCTGGTTGCTGATTCCAGGCCTCCAGGAACAGCTCTCATCTCTTGTTCTCGTATCTCCTTTCAGTCCGGAGGAGATTCGAGTTCTGTCCGACTCATTTATGTTCGGAGGTGTCCCTGGTTGCAGATTCTTGGCCTCTAGGAACACTGCTCATCTCTTGTTCTCGTATCTCCTTTACGTCCGGAGGAGATTCAAGTTCTGTCCAACTCCTTTATGTCCGGAGGACTCCCGAGAAGCTGATTCCTGGCCTCTAGGAACAACTCTCATCTCTTGGTCTCGTATCTCCTTTACGTCCGGAGGAGATTCGAGTTCTGTCCGAGTCCTTTATGTTCGGAGGAGATTCGTCTTCTGTCTGACTCCTTCAAGTCCGGAGGAGATTCGTGTTCTGTCCGACTCCATTATGTCCAGAGGAGTCCCTGGTTGCTTATTCCTGGCATCCAAGAACAACTCTCATCTCTTGTTCTCGTATCTCCGTTAAGTCCGGAGGAGATTCGTGTTCTGTCTGACTCCTTTATGTGCTGAGGATTACCTGGTTGCTGATTCCTGGCCTTCTGGAACAGCTCTCATTTCTTGTTCTCGTATCTCCCATAAGTCCAGAGGAGATTCGAGTTCTGTCCGACTCGTTTATGTCCGGTGGTGTCCATGGTTGCTGATTCCTGGCCTCCAGGAACACCTCTCATCTCTTGTTCTCGTATCTCCGTTAAGACCGGAGGAGATTCGAGTTCTATCAGACACCTAAATGTCCGGTGGAGTACCTGGTTGCTGATTCCTGGCCTTCTGGAACAGCTCTCATATCTTTTTCTCGTATCTCCCATAAGTCCAGAGGAGATACGAGTTCTGTCTGACTCCTTTATGACCGGAGGAGATTCGAGTTCTGTCCGACTCCTTTAAGTTCAGAGGAGATTCGAGTTCTGTCCGACTCCATTATGTCCAGAGGAGTCCCTGGTTGCTGATTCCTGGCCTCCAGGAACAGCTCTCATCTCTTGTTCTCGTATTTGCTTTAAGTACGGAGGAGATTCGAGTTCTGTCCGACTCCTTTGTGTCCGGAGGAGTCCCTGGTTGCTGATACCTCGCATCCAGGAACAGCTCTCATCCCTTGTTCTCGTATCTCCTTCGAGTTCCGTCCGACTCCTTTATGTTCAGAGGAGATTCGAGTTCAGTTTGACTCCTTTAAGTCTAGATGAGATTCGAGTTCTGTCCGACTCCTTTATGTCCGGAGGAGTCCCTGGTGGCTGATTCCTTGCCTCCAGGAATTGCTCTCATCTCTTGTTCTCGTATCTCCCGTAAGTCCAGAGGAGATTGGAGTTCTGTCTAACTCCTTTATGTCCGGCGGAGATTCGAGTTCTGTCCGACTCCTTTAAGTCCGGAGGAGATTCGAGTTCAGTCCGACTACATTATGTCCAGAGGAGTCCTAGGTTGCTGATTCCTGGCCTCCAGGAACAGCTCTCTTCTCTTGTTCTCGTATCTGCTTTAAGTCCGGAGGAAATTCGAGTTCTGTCCGACTCCTTTATGTCCGGTGGAGTCCCAGGTTGCTGATTCCTCGCCTCCAGGAACTGCTCTCATCTCTTGTTCTCGTATCTCCATTAAGTCCAGAGGAGATTCGAGTTCAGTGCGACTCTTTTATGTCCGTAGGAGTCCCTGGTGGTTGATTCCATGCCTCCAGGAATAGCTCTCATCTCTTGTTCTCGTATCTCCTTTAAGACCGGAGGAGATTCGAGTTCTGTCCGACTCCTTTATGTCCGGCGGAGTCCCTGGTTGCTGATTCGAGGCCTCCAGGTACAACTCTCATCTGTTGTTCTCGTATCTCGTTTCAGTCCGGAGGAGATTCGAGTTCTGTCCGACTCGTTTATGTCCGGTGGTGTCCGTGGTTGCTGATTCCTGGCCTCCAGGAACAGCTCTCATCTCTTGTTCTCGTATCTCCTTTAAGTCCGGAGGAGATTCGAGTTCTGTCCGACACCTTTATGTCCGGAGGAGTCCCTGGTTGCTGATTCCATGCCTCCTGGAATAGCTCTCATCTCTTGTCCTCCTATCTCCTTTACGTCTGGTGGAGATTCGAGTTCTGTCCGACCCCTGTATGTCCCGAGGAGTCCCTGGTTGCAGATTCCTGGCCTCCAGGAAATGCTCTCATCTCTTGTTCTCGTATCTCCTTTAAGTCCGGAGGAGACTCGAGTTCTGTCCGACTCCTTTATGTCTGGAGGAGTCCCTGGTTGCTGATTCTTGGCCTCCTAAAACAACTCTCATCTCCTGTTCTCGTATCTCCTTTAAGTCCGGAGGAGATTCGAGTTTTGTCCGACTCCTTTACGTCCGGAGGAGTCCCTGGTTGCTCATTCCAGGCTTCCAGGAACAGCTCTCATCACTTGTTCTCGTATCTCCTTTCAGTCCGGAGGAGATTCGAGTTCTGTCTGACTCATTTATGTTCGGAGGTGTCCCTGGTTGCAGATTCTTGGTCTCTAGGAACAGCTCTCATCTCTTGTTCTCGTATCTCCTTTACGTCCGGAGGGGATTCAATTTCTGTCCAACTCCTTTATGTCCAGAGGAGTCCCTGGAAGCTGATTCCTGGCCTCCAGGAACAACTCTCATCTCATGGTCTCGTATCTCCTTTACGTCCGGAGGAGATTCGAGTTCTGTCCGACTCCTTTATCTCCAGAGGAGTCCCTGGTAGCTGATTCGAGGCCTCCAGGTAGAACTCTCATCTGTTGTTCTCGTATCTCGTTTAAGTCCGGAGGAGATTCGAGATCTGTCCGACTCGTTTATGTCCGGTGGTGTCCGTGGTTGGTGATTCCTCGCCTCCAGGAACACCTCTCATCTCTTGTTCTCGTATCTCCGTTAAGTCCGGAGGAGATTCGAGTTCTATCAGACTCCTAAATGTCCGGTGGAGTCCCTGGTTGCTGATTCCTGGCCTCCAGGAACAGCTCTCATCTCTTGTTCTCGTATCTCCTTTAAGTCCGGAGGAGATTCGAGTTCTGTCCGACACCTTTATGTCCAGAGGAGTCCCTGGTTGCGGATTCCTTGCCTCCAGGAACAGCTCTCATCTCTTGTTCTCCAATCTCCTTTAAGTCTGGAGGAGATTTGAGTTCTGTCCGACCCCTGTATGTCCCGAGGAGTCCCTGGTTGTTGATTCCTGGCCTCCAGGAACTGCTCTCATCTCTTGTTCTATTATCTCCTTTTATTCCAAAGGAGATTCGAGTTCTGTCCGACTCCTTTATGTTCGGAGGAGTCCCTGGTTGCTGTTTCCTGGCCTCCAGGAACAGCTCTCATCTCTTGATCTCGTATCTCCTATATGTCCGGAGGTGATTCGAGTTCTGTCCGACCCCTATAAGTCCGATGGAGTCCCGGGTTGCTGATTCCTGGCCTCCAGGAACAGCTCTCATCTCTTGTTCTCGTATCTCCTTTAAGTTCGGAGGAGATTCGAGTTCTGTCCGACACCTTTATATCCGGAGGAGTCCTTGGTGGCTGATTCCTGGCCTCCAGGAACAGCTCTCATCTTTTGTTCTCGTATCTCCTTTAAGTCCGGAGGAGATTCAAGTTCTGTCCGACTCCTTTATGTCCGGAGGAGTGCCTGGTTGCTGATTCCTTGCCTCCAGGAACAGCTCTCCTCTCATGTTCTCGTATCTCCTTTACGTCTGGAGGACATTCGAGTTCTGTCCGACCCCTGTATGTCCGGAGGAGTCCCTGGTTGCTGATTCCTGGCTTCCAGGAACAGCTCTCATCTGTTGTTCTCGTATGTCCTTAATGTCCGGAGGAGATTTGAGTTCTGTCCGACTCCTTTATGTCCGGAGCAGTCCCTGGTTGCTGATTCTTGGCCTCCAGGAACAACTCTCATCTCCTGTTCTCCTATCTCCTTTAAGTCCGGAGGAGATTCGAGTTTTGGCCGACTCCATTATGTCCGGAGGAGTCCGTGGTTGCTGATTCCAGACATCCAGGAACAGCTCTCATCTCTAGTTCTCGTATCTCCTTTAAGTCTGGAGGAGATTCGAGTTCTGTCCGACTCATTATTGTTCGGAGGAATCCCTGGTTGCTGATTCTTGGCCACTAGGAACAGCTCTCATCTCATGTTCTCGTATCTCCTTTACGTCCGGAGGAGATTCGAGTTCTGTCCAACTACTTTATGTCCGGAGGAGTCCCTGGTTGCTGATTCCTGGCCTCCTGGAACAGCTCTCATCTCTTGTTCTCGTATCTCCTTTAAGTGCGGAGGAGATTCGAGTTCTGTCCGACACCTTTATGTCCGGTGGAGTCCCTGGTTGCTGATTCCTTGCCTCCAGGAATAGCTCTCATCTCTTGTCCTCCTATCTCCTTTAAGTCTGGAGGAGATTCGAGTTCGGTCCGACCCCTGTATGCCCCGAGGAGTCCCTGGTTGTTGATTCCTGGCCTCCAGGAACTGCTCTCATCTCTTGTTCTCGTATGTCCTTTTAGTCCAAAGGAGGTTCGAGTTCTGTCCGACTCCTTTATGTTCGGAGGAGTCCCTGGTTGCTGATTCCTGGCCTCCAGGAACAGCTCTCATCTCTTGTTCTCGTATCTCCTTTAAATCCGGAGGAGATTCGAGTTTTGTCCGACTCCTTTATGTCAGGAGTAGTCCCAGGTTGCTGATTCCTGGCCTCCAGGAACAACTGTAGTCTCTTGTTCTCATATCTCCTTTAAGACCGGAGGAGATTCGAGTTCTGCCCGACTCCTTTATGTCCGGCGGAGTCCCTAGTTGCCAATTCCTGGCCTCTAGGAACAGCTGTCATCACTTGTTCTCGTATCTCCTTTATGTCCGGAGGAGATTCGAGTTCTGTCCGACCCCTTTAAGTCCGACGGAGTCCCGGGTTGCTGATTCCGGGTCTCCAGGAACAGCTCTCAACTCTTGTTCTCGTATCTCCTTTAAGTCCGGAGGAGATTCGAGTTCTGTCCGACACCTTTATATCCGGAGGAGTCCTTGGTGGCTGATTCCTGGCCTCCAGGAACAGCTCTCATCTCTTGTTCTCGTATCTCCTTTAAGTCCGGAGGAGATTCGAGTTCTGTCCGACTCCTTTAAGTCCGGAGGAGTCCTTGGTTGCTGATTCCTTGCCTCCAGGAACAGCTCTCCTCTCTTGTTCTCATATCTCCTTTAAGTCTGGAGGAGATTCGAGTTCTGTCCGACCCCTGTATGTCCGGAGGAGTCCCTGGTTGCTGATTCCTGGCTTCCAGGAACAGCTCTCATCTCGTGTTCTCGTATGACCTTTAAGTCCGGAGGAGATTTGAGTTCTGTCCGACTCCTTTATGTCTGGAGCAGTCCCTGGTTGCTGATTATTGGCCTCCAGGAACAACTCTCATCTCCTGTTCTCGTATCTCCTTTAAGTCCGGAGGAGACTCGAGTTTTCACCGACTCCTTTATGTCCGGAGGAGTCCCGGGTTGCTGATTCCAGGCCTCTAGGAACAGCTCTCATCTCTTGTTCTCGTATCTCCTTTAAGTTCGGAGGATATTCGAGTTCTGTCCGACTCCTATATGTCCGGAGGTGTCCCTGGTTGCTGATTCTTGGCCTCCAGGAACAGCTCTCATCTCTTGTTCACGTATCTCCTTTAAGTCCGGAGGAGATTCGAGTTCTATCCGACTCCTTTATGTCTGGAGGAGTCCCTGGTTGCTGATTCCAGGCCTCCAGGAACAGCTCTCATCTCTTGTTCTCGTATCTCCTTTTAGTCCGGAGGAGATTCGAGTTCTGTTCGACTCCTTTATGTTCGGAGGAGTCCCTGGTTGCTGATTCCTTGCCTCTAGGAACAACTCTCCTCTCTTGTTCTCGTATCTCCTTTAAGTCTGGAGGAGATTCGAGTTCTGTCCAACCCCTATATGTCCGGAGGAGTCCCTGGTTGCTTATTCCTGGCTTCCAGGAACAGCTCTCATCTCTTGTTCTCGTATGTCCTTTAAGTCCGGAGGAGATTTGAGTTCAGTCCGACTCCTTTATGTCCGGAGCAGTCCCTGGTTGCAAATTCCTCGCCTCTAGGAACAACTCTCATCTCTTGTTCTCGTATCTCCTTCAAGTTAGGAGGAGATTCGAGTTCTGTCCGACTCCTTTATGTCCGGAGGAGATTCGACTTCTGTCCGACTCCTTTATGTCCGGAGGAGTCCCTGGTTGCTAATTCTAGGCCTCTAGGAACAGCTCTCATATCTTGTACTCGTATCACCTTTAAGTCCAGAGGAGACTCGAGTTCTGTCCGACTCCTTTATGTCCGGCGGAGTCCCTGGTTGCTGATTCCTGGCCTCCAGGAACAGCTCTCATCTCTTGTTCTCGTATCTCCTTCAAGTCCGGAGGAGATTCGAGTTCAGTCTGACTCCTTTATGTCCAGAGGAGTCCCTGGTGGTTGATTCCATGCCTACAGGACCAGCTCTCATCTCTTCTTCTCGTATCTCCTTTAAGTCCGAAGGAGATTCGAGTTTGGTCTGACACTTTTATGTCCAGAGGAGTCCCTTGTTGCTGATTGCTGGCCGACTGGAACAGCTCTCATCCCTTGTTCAAGTTTCTCCTTTAAGTCCGGAGGAGATTCGAGTTCTGTCCGACTCCTTTATGTCCGGAGGAGTCCCTGGTTGCGGATTCCTGGCCTCCTGGAAAAGCTCTCTTCTCTTGTTCTCGTATCTCCGTTAAGTCCAGAGGAGATTCGAGTTCTGTTCGACTCCTTTAAGTCCGGAGGAGATTCGAGTTCCGTCCGACTCCATTATGTCCAGAGGAGTCCCTGGTTGCTGATTCTTAGCCTCCAGGAACAGCTCTCATCTCTTGTTCTCGTATCTGCTTTAAGTCCGGAGGAGATTCGAGTTCTGTCCGACTCCTTTATGTCCGGAGGAGTCCCTGGTTGCTGATTCCTCGCATCCAGGAATAGCTCTCATTCCTTGTTCTCGTATCTCCTTCAAGTTCGAAGGAGATTCGATTTCCGTCCGACTCCTTTTTGTCCGGAGGAGATTCGAGTTCTGTCCGACTCCTTTAAGTCTAGAGGAGATTCGAGTTCTGTCCGACTCCGTTAGGTCCGGAGGAGTCCCTGGTTGCTGATTCCTGGCCTCCAGGAACAGCTCTCATCTCATGTTCTCGTATCTCCGTTAAGTCCAGAGGAGATTCAAGTTCTGTCTGACTCCTTTATGTCCGGAGGAGATTCGAGTTCTGTCTGACGCCTATTAGTCTGGTGGAGATTCGAGTCATGTCTGACTCCATTATGTCCAGAGGAGTCCCTGGTTGCTGATTCCTGGCGTCCAGGAACAGCTCTCATCTCTTGTTCTCGTATCTGCTTTAAGTCCGGAGGAGATTCGAGTTCTGTCCGACTCCTTTATGTCCGGAGGAGTCCCGGGTTGCTGATTCCTGTCCTCCAGGAACTGCTCTCATCCCTTGTTCTCGTATCGCCTTCAAGTTCGGAGGAGATTCGTGTTCTGTCCGACTCCATTATGTCCGGAGGAGATTCGAGTTCTGACCGACTCCTTTAAGTCTAGAGGAGATTCGAGTTCTGTCCGACTCCCATATGCCTGGAGGAGTCGCTGGTTGCTGATTCCTGGCCTCCAGGAACAGCTATCATCTCATGTTCTCGTATCTCCTTCAAGATCGGAGGAGATTCGAGTTCTGTCCGACTCCTTTATGTCCGGCGGAGTCCCTGGTTGCTGATTCCAGGCCACGAGGAACAGCTCTCATCTCTTGTTCTCGTATCTCCTTTAACTACGGAGGAGAATCGAGTTCTGTCCGACACCTTTACGTCCGACGGAGTCCCTGGTTGCTTATTCCTGGCCTCCAGGAACAGCTCTCATCTCTTGTTCTCGTATCTCCTTTTACTCCGGAGGAGATTCGAGTTCTGTCCGACTACTTTATGTCAGGTGGAGTCCCTGGTTGCTGATTCCTGGCCTCCTAGAACAACTCTCATCTCTTGTTCTCGTATCTCCTTTAATTTCGATGGAGATTCGAGTTCTGTCCGACTCCTTTATGTCCGGAGGAGTCCCTGGTTGCTGATTCCGTGCCTCCAGGAACAGCTCTCATCTCTTGTTCTCGTATCTCCTTCAAGTCCAGAGGAGATTCGAGTTTTGTCCGACCCCTATTTATCCGGAGGAGTCCCTAGTTGCTAATTCCTTGCCTCCTGGAACTGCTCTCATCTCTTGTTCTCGTATCTCCTTTAAGTCCGGAGGAGATTCGAGTTCTGTCCGACTCCTTTATGTCCGGAGGAGTCCCTAGTTACTGATTCTTGGCCTCCAGGAACAGCTCTCATCTCTTGTTCCCGTATCTCCTTTATGTCAGGAGGAGATTCGAGTTTTGTCCGACACCTTTATGTCCGGTGGAGTCCCTGGTTGCTGATTCCTGGCCTCCAGGAACAGCTCTCATCTCTTGTTCTCGTACTCCATTAAGTCCAGAGGAGATTCGAGTTCTGTCCGACTCATTTATGTTCGGAGGAGTCCCTGGTTGCTTATTCTTGGCCTCCAGGAACAGCTCTCAACTCTTGTTCTCGTATCTCCTTTAAGTCCGGAGGAGATTCGAGTTCTGTCCAACACCTTTATGTCTGGAGGAGTCCCTGGTTGCGGATTCCTGGCCTCCAGGAACAGCTCTCATCACATGTTCTCGTATCTACTTTACGTCCGGAGGAGATTCGAGTTCTGTCCGACTCCTTTATGTCCGGAGGAGATTCGAGTTCTGTCCGACTCCTTTAAGTCCAGAGGAGATTCGAGTTCTGTCCGACTCCTTTATGTTCGGAGGAGTCACAGGTTGCTATTTCTTGGCCCCCAGGAACAGTTCTCATCTCATGTTCTTGTATCTCCGTTAAGTCCGGAGGAGATTCGAGTTTGGTCTGACACTTTTATGTCCAGAGGAGTCCCTTGATGCTGATTCCTGGCCGATTGGAACAGCTCTCATCCCTTGTTCTCGTATCTCCTTTAATTTCGGAGGAGATTCAAGTTCTGTCCAACTCCTTTATGTCCGGAGGAGATTCGAGTTCTGTCCGACTCCTTTAAGTCCAGAGGAGATTCGAGTTCTGTCCGACTCCTTTATGTCCGGAGGAGTCCATGGTTACAGATTCCTGGCCTCCAGGAACAGCTCTCATCTCATGTTCTCGTATCTCCTTTAAGTCCGGAGGAGATTCGA
Source organism: Posidonia australis (assembly GCA_024699735.1). Lineage (NCBI taxonomy): Eukaryota > Viridiplantae > Streptophyta > Magnoliopsida > Alismatales > Posidoniaceae > Posidonia > Posidonia australis. Next base: position 1,862 of record JAMKQA010004983.1, on the reverse strand, counting down.
GTTCTGTCCGACTCCTTTATGTCCGGAGGAGATTCGAGTTCTATCCGACTCCTTTATGTTCGGAGGAGTCCCAAGTTGCTGATTCCTGGCCTCCAGGAACAGTTCTCATCTCTAGTTCTCGTATCTCCTTTAAGTCCGGAGGAGATTCGAGTTCTGTCCGTCTCCTTGATGTCCGGAGGAGTCCCTGGTTGCTGATACCTGGCCCCCTGGAAGTGCTCTCATCTCTTGTTCTCGTATCTCCTTTGAGTCTGGAGGAGAATCAAGTTCTGTCCGACTCCTTTATGCCCGGAGGAGTCCCTGGTTGCTGATTCCTGGCCTCCAGGAACAGCTCTCATCTCTTGTTTCGTATCTGCTTTAAGTCCGGACGATATTCGAGTTCTGTCCGACTCCTTTATGTCCGGAGGAGTTCCTTGTTGCTGATTCCTGGCCTCCAGGAACAGCTCTCATCTCTTGTTCTCGTTTCTCCTTCAAGTACGGAGGTGATTCGTGTTCTGTCCGACTCCTTTATGCCCGGGGGAGTCCCAGGTTGCTGATTCCTGGCCTCCAGGAACAGCTGTCATCTCGTGTTCACCTATCTCCTTTAAAACCGGAGTAGATTAGAGTTCTTTACAACTCCTTTATGTCCGACGGAGTCCCAAGTTGCGGATTCCAGGCCTCCAGGAACAGCTCTCATCTCTTGTTCTTGAATCTCCTTTAAATCCGTTGGAGATTCGAGTTCTGTCCGACTCCTTTATTACCGGCGGAGTCCCGATTGCTGGTTCCTGGCCTCCAGGAACAGCTCTCATCTCTTGTTCTCGTATCTCCTTTAAGTCCGCAGGAGATTCGAGTTCTGTCCGACTTCTTTATGTCCGGAGGAGTCCTTGGTCGCTGATTCCTTGCCTCCAGGAACAGCTCTCATCTCTTGTTCTCGTATCTCCTTTAAGTCCAGAGGAGATTCGAGTTCTGTCTGACTCCTATATGTCCGGAGGAGATTCGAGTTCTGTCCGACTCCTTTAAGTCCAGAGGAGATTCGAGTTCAGTCCGACTCCTTTATGTTCGAAGGAGTCACAGGTTGCTAATTCCTGGCCCGCAGGAACAGTTCCATCTCATGTTCTTGTATCTCCGTTAAGTCAGGAGGAGATTCGAGTTCGGTCTGACACTTTTATGTCCAGAGGAGTCCCTTGTTGCTGATTCCTGGCCGACAGGAACAGCTCTCATCCCTTGTTCTCGTATCTCCTTTATGTTCGGAGGAGATTCAAGTTCTGTACAACTCTTTTACGTCCGGAGGAGATTCGAGTTCTGTCCGACTCCTTTAAGTCCAGAGGAGATTCGAGTTCTGTCCGACTCCATTATGTCCGGAGGAGTCCATGGTTGCAGATTCCTAGCCTCCAGGAACAGCTCTCATCTCATGTTCTCGTATCTCCTTTAAGTCCGGAGGAGATTCGAGTTCTGTCCGACTCCTTTATGTCCGGAGGAGATTCGAGTTCTGTCCGACTCCTTTAAGTTCGGAGGAGTCCCAGGTTGGTGATTCCTGGCCTCCTGGAACAGTTCTCATCTCTTGTTCTCGTATCTCCTTTATGTCCGGAGGAGATTCGAGTTCTGTCCGTCTCCTTTATGTCCGGAGGAGTCCCTAGTTGCTGATTCCTGGCCCCTTGGAACTGCTCTCATCTCTTGTTCTCATATCTCCTTTGAGTCTGGAGGAGAATCAAGTTCTGTCCGACTCCTTTATGCCCGGAGGACTCCCTGTTAGCTGATTCCTGGCCTCCAGGAACAGCTCTCATCTCTTGTTCTCGTATCTCCTTTAAGTCCGGAGGAGATTCGAGTTCTGTCCGACTCCTTTATGTCCGGAGGAGTCCCTTGTTGCTGATTCCTGGCCTCCAGGA
>JAMKQA010004982.1:0-16495 GCA_024699735.1 Posidonia australis | reverse complement strand
CTTCCTAGTCAGAATCGAGTAAACTTACTGTTGCATCAATGGCTAGCACTATTGAAAAGTATTCTATAATTTTCCTAGATATAGACATTAAAAAGGTATGTTAGTCATTTATAAAATACAAAGATAATTTTTTTTTTCACTTAAGGAAGTGTAACATTTCCATTTCATGATAATAGCACATTATGGATAGTTTTATTGTTTTGTAAAAACAAATTAACGGCATTCCCTGTAGGGCAAAGTTAGAAACATAATCAATATCAATATTTTTTGTTATTTTATAATCATAAATTTATAGATTTTTTTTATTTTGCACAAGCTTGATGCATTTTAGGTGAGTGTTCTTACTAAAATTTTAAATTCCTCAATGAAATGGAATTGTGATTTCAAGTCTCTTAAGAAAACATGATGCATTCATTTATGAGAATCGTGATTCATTTGGAATGTGATTCCAAACCATCTTGTTCATCTCAACTTTGGAAAGGAGTGGAGGTAGATAGTCTCGTTCCATTCGATCCTTCATTCCTACGACAAATGTTGCCTATTGCTTTTGGTCTACCCATCGATGTATCTGACATTGCAATTTTGCTGCTAATCTGTTATTCATTGTCAATATCTTTAATCACTATTGCACCTAAACCAGTATGGCATCACTCGTATTTTAGCCTATTTGCTGCTTGTCATTGCTTGTTTATTAAGATTCTGTGTCTCCAAGACATCATAGTAATACAGCGAGGTATGTCACGTATATGTTTTCATTATAGATGGATAAAATTGCAAGGTTTCACTATTCTTTTTTGATAAATTTACATTGTTCATATGATGCTATACTAGCGAATATTCATCTCTTGGGCAAGTAAAAATTGGGTGCGGGCATTCAGTTTTATATTTCAAAATTCTCTTGATTTTATATTAGAGCTTGAGAAAATAAACCTTACGACAGGCATTCAATTTTATTTTGTAATTTTCCTCTTGTTTGTGTATTTCAATAATTTAACAATCACTGCTCAAAAAATAATAAGAAGCCTTTCAATGCTTAATGTTAAATTTCTTCCAGTAATTGTTTTGGTCATGGTTTGTAGGTATTTGAACTGTTGCGTGAGCAGATATGGTACAGGCCTAACACTGTCATTTATATCAAGCTAATTGTCATGCTTGGTAAATGTAAACAGCCAGACAAAGCACACTCTCTCTTCCAAGCCATGATCGAGGAAGGCTGCATTCCAAACCATGAGTCTTACACTGCTCTTCTCTCAGCCTACAGTAGGAGTTGCCGTTTTGAAGAAGCTTTTTCTTTGCTTAAAATAATGAAGGTTACTAGTGGTTGCTGGCCTGATGTTTACACTTACACGATCCTCATAAAATCTTGCCTCCATGTCTTTGGATTTGATAATGTTCAAAGTCTGCTCTCTGATATGAAGAGTGAGGGGTTCAAGCCCAATACCATCACTTACAACACACTCATTGATGCTTATGGAAAATCTAGGAGGTATGCAACCATCAATGAAATCTTCAGAGTTTACTCTTGTTAGTTCAGAAGAATTAGTAACTATCCACACACGTGATAATTTTGATTGCTTGATTGTTCTACCTCTCACAGAAAACAATGCATCTGTTAATCATTGGACTAGATGACTAGTCTAATAATTCTGTTAAACATGGCCACTGGGGCTTTTCAGTGTGCTTATATTTCTCTATAGATATTGCCTACATGAATAAGAGTGCATCTGGAATCTTTTATATGGCCAAATTTCCAATAATTTAGTATTGAATGAAATTTCCAAGTTTACGTTGGTGGCAACACTATTAACTTTTATATAATTTGTTGACTCATGAAATTGAACGAAATTTGTATGTTTAGGTTTAAGGAGATGGAATCAACACTTGTGGACATGCTTGGGGACCAGGAGTGCAAACCAGATGTCTGGACAATGAATGCCACAATCCGAGGTTTTGGTGGCAGTGGGCAGATTGATACCATGGAGAAATGCTATGAAAAGTTCCAACTGTCTGGGATATCCCCAAATATCAAAACATTCAATATTCTTCTGGATTCATATGGCAAAGCCAAAATGTATGACAAGATGAGTGCTGTTATGGAGTTCATGCAGAGGTACTGCTACTCCTGGACCATTGTCACCTACAATGTGGTCATAGATGCATTTGGACGGGCAGGAGACTTGCGACAGATGGAGTACCTCTTCAGATTAATGAAGTCTGAGAAAATCATGCCCAATTGCGTGACACTATGCTCACTTGTAAGAGCTTATGGCCGTAATATGAAAATAGATAAGATCGAAGGAGTACTGAGATTCATTGAGAACACTAACATTATGTTGGATCTTGTGTTCTTTAATTGCTTGATGGATGCATATGGAAGAGCTGGGTGCCTTGCAGAGATGAGGAATGTTCTCGAAATGATGAAGAGAATGGGGTGCAAGCCTGACAAGATCACCTATACCACTATGGTCAAAGCATATATAAAAAGAGGTGTTGGGGACCGTATAAAGGATTTGAAAGATGCAAGCAGGGAGGAAGGCATTTCTCCAATCTAAGATTATGATTCGTGAAAATTTTGATTGCCTTGGAGCTATCAATTTGTATCGTTCATTTATGAATAGGAAAAGAAATTTATAAGCACAAACATAGGTTCATCAAATTGTCAAATTTTATAAATATCAGTATAGGTTCATAAACTGTAGTTTCTGCGTACTTATAAATGTTGACCTGAAATATTAATATGAATGCCTACTTGAAACTTGATAATCGCACACTCTCGCATCTCAGTATGGCTAATAGTTATCGTAGACACTGTCTCAACTTTGTTGTTTCACTAAATGTTCCTTATAAACACTTTTATTTTATCATTATTGTTATTTCATGTGTACTCTTTTGAAATTAGGCAAAAATAAAGTAGTTGATTTATTCTTGTCTGAAACATCCTGAATCAAGGTGTTACCAAGAAATGATTAGTTTACACTTAGGCCCCTACAAAATCTATGAATCACATCGACACTTGTTTTGGTGTATATATTGATCCTCTGGTTGGTCACGACATGGCATGAGGTCAATACCAAATCAATCAGACCTTTCAAAGCATAAGCTTAACAGTAAATAGGTAAACGATCGCCCACATCAATCGACAATCATGATATTATCTCGATCGTGGATGGTTAAAGTGAAAGCTTAGGTAGCCTTCAAAAGTCACTTTCTATACACATAATCGCCTAGGTACAACCCTAACATACTAGAAATCACTTTCTTTTGAGACACACCAATGAACAAACATAGGGTTTATCAACATAATCCAACTAAGTCAACCTTTTTAGATAAGTTTAGGACTCACTTACAAGCATGATGAGTCTCTACGTACTGACTCTTTGTTAAGATGCATCATAGCATGAGGTCAAGCCAAACCATCATTTCCAAGTTGAAGAGTTTAACTGTGAATAGGTAACACAAATCACAACACAATCTGACAATTAGGTCATTGTTTTGAAAGTAGGAAATTGAAGAAGAAAGCTTAAATAACCTTCATGACACTTTTCTCCGCTTGGAAAATTGACTCTCTCAAGAGTCTCATTAGGACATAGCACAAAAACCCTAGGTTTACCCTAAGCATGGGAAAAATAAGCCAAGTCAATGTAAGATGTTGAGATCCACAATGTCCTACGTTAGACATGACAAAAGTTGTGACCTACGTTGGATGTAGAAAACATGGTGTCCTACATTGGACACTGTAGAATAAACATGCAACACTCATCAGCAACTTAAGTTTCTAATCTCTCTCTCGAGAGGAGATTAATCTCAAGATAAGTGGTTAAACCTAATTAGGGTTCCTTATGCATAGGTAAACCTTGGATATGTAAAATATTTTAAAAACAAACAACATAAAATTGGTCAAATAAACCCTAATCACGATAAGGAAGGATAATCACTCTTAATCACAATTAGTCAAACCCTCATCAACGGAATTATCCTAATCTTGAAAGATAAAATAGTAAATTCACAAGATTTGGGAATATTCTAGGCATCAATTAAGTAACTTTACAAACATCTCATCAAAAGATAAAAACTAATTATTGAATTAAATGTAAGGGAAACCTATGCGTGCGTGCATAGACATCTGCTAGTTTTCAAAAGCCATAGTCTGATTTGACGATTTTTCTTTTTGGCAAGAGTAAGGAGGGATATCCTCGATATATAAAAGAAAATCTGTACAAAAACGGTTGAGTCCCAATAGGGCCCAACCAGGAGCATAATGCTCAACAAAGCTGAAGGCCACCCAAGCCAGGAACACCCTAACAACGAAGCCCTAGGCGCACAAGACACGTCGCAGTGCTAATAACCCACGAAGCACAACCCTACCCATCAGGGGGACAACCTAGCATACTCGAATTATCAGCCATAATTCAAGAGTTAAGCTAATAATCCATACTTAGTTACCTAACACCTACAGATAAGTTACGGATAACTCGTTAACACAATCCTGTCAAATCAGTTGAATTTGAAAAAGTTGCCCGCTCTTTCAGCCCGAACGTAATCTCCCAAGCCAACCCGTGATTCCTAGAGAGAAGGTAGACCTTCTCACTCTAGAATCTCCCAAGCCAACGTAATCTCCATGGCGAATTATCACCCAGAGAAGGCTAACACTTTGATGCTTCAAATCCACGTAGGGACATGCGACCCCCACATGAATGGAATGCTATTAGTCAAGAAGATCATGTTACAAGGCTACCTTTGGTCAACTATGGTGGCAAACTGCTGTCGTTTCGTGTTCAAATGCCACAACTGTCAGATCCATGGGAACTTCATACATACTCCCCCTCAGCAACTGCACAGCATGTCTTCACTGTGGCCTTTCTTTACTTGGGGAATAGATGTCATCGAGGCTATCCATCTGGCCTCATCCAAACGGCCACAGTTACATCTTGGTGGCCATAGATTACTTTACCAAATGGGTAGAAGCGGCCTCCTACAAAACCGTCACAGTTGTAGCCACAGAAAAGTTCATCAAGAACAATATCATAGCCCGGTACAAGGTACCACACTCCATTATCTCAGACAATGGCAAGAATTTCATAGCTCAGAGATTGGAGGACTATCTACAGAGCCTCAAGATCAAACATCACAGATCTTCCCCGTACCACCCACAGATGAACGGTGTCGTGGAGTCAGCAAATAAGAACTTAATCAAAATCCTCAACAGAACTTCGATCTGTGCCTACAGAAGCAACACCTATGTGCTATAAGGATTGGCACGAACAACTCCCTTATGCACTATGGGCCTACAGAACTTCGATCTGGACCTCAACAGGAGCGACACCTTACTCATTGGTGTTTGGCATGGAGGCAGTCCTATCAGTTGAAGTAGAGATCCCATCACTCAGAATCTTGAGGGAGGCTGAGCTAGAAGAAGCCGAATGGGTCGAGGACAAATACATCCAACTGAATTTGATCGACGAGCGTAGACTACAAGCCATGTACAATGTCTGCTGCTACCAAGCAAGAATGACCAGATTATATCAGAAAAGAGTCCAACCGAGGAGCTTCGCACTAGGCGATCTAGTTCTATGGACCATACATCTCCCTGACGGTCGAGGCAAATTCCGACCCAACCGGCATGGTCCTTACATCATCAAGCAAGTCTATTCGGGAGGCGCAGCAATCCTCGAAGACATGGACAACGTCGAGCTACCTGATCCAGTCAACACATGTTATCTGACAAAGTACTACCAATGAGTGGAAGGCATGTATCCTTGCCTTGCAAAGTATCCTTTTATGCATCATGCATCATCTATTACTCCATCATGCATGCATATTTCTAAATACATGGTGATCCAAGTGCATTTAATCCATAGCATTTGCCTTTTATTTTCATGCGCATCAGTAACTTAAGCACGTAAATAACTACATGTTTCTATGCATAAATGCATTAGCATCACATCCCGATGATGAGAATTAGAATAGCTAGCATGCTCGAGAAGGGTCTACACCTCTTCAATTGTCACTACCTAGACATCCTAGCGAGCGAGGGAGCCAGACATGGTTAGGCAAAATGTCCAAACTCCCATAGGGACTTACACCTCCAGGGGGAGATAAAATGTTGGAGCGATCATAAGTGTGAGCCAAAATAGGAAAATAAACATATCCACAAGGGCATAAAAGAAATAAGAAGACAGAAGTTGAAGACAGAAGCTAGTCCAAACAAAGAGAGGCTAGTAGGCCAACTCTACCCCTACCACCTATCTTGGGGAGGAGTCGAAGCAAGCATCCCAAAAATCCAAGCGACCAAAGGGACTAGCCACCCCTTACATACAATTCCCCAGCCCCCTCCAAATCCAGATGCCCATTACCCCCAAGCAAGAGTTAGAGCAAGCCTACGAGCCTAAGTGGGAGAAAAGAATAAGCCAAAAGCCAAAAGAGTAGGTCCAAGTCCCCCAGAGTTTGGCACGGAGCCTAACCTAATCATCCGTCCTAGAGAGCCACCACCAACCTAGAAGACCGGGTAGTGTCTTGTGAACAGAGGTCTACTTCTCTTCTCATAGCAGGCATGATTAGCATTTCAAATTCTGAGTGATGACACAATACCACCATCATTCTTGCATGCACCAAGATAACCAGGGGCATGTCAACATCATTCTTGCATGCACCAGAATGATGACACAATACATCATTCTTCTCATACCACACGCCAAGGGCATGTCAGGTGTCGTTGTGGTGATAACCTTCCCCATCAACCAAGGGCATGTCAACTGCCCTGTTGGTAGACCCTTCTTGGGACAGTATCTTCGTTCGAAACATGTTATCTCCTCCATGGCTCGAGTGTAGAAACGAGGACAACAATAGCCATGAGCCTCTGAGATCAGAGCAAAGTCAGAATATCTGCACTCCCCTAATTAGCAAGAGAGAGTACAATCGACAGTCTAGTGCCGAAGTCAAACTACCAAGAAGTTAACCAGTTACACAACAGTGAACCTAGAAAGATGTCAAAAATCATCCAACATGTCCATCTTATTCGAGGAGAAACGATACCCTCGTGAAAACCTTATCTAGCCAAGCTCCTTGCATCAATGCAGAATTCGAGCAACAGTTTATCCAGATCAACCATCATCGTTCTATAGTACCAATAGCATTAAATGAACAAACAGAGCAGCCACACAGTGAAGCAAGCAAGCAAGTTGCACATAGCCTTTTTTTTTTGCCAAGAGTAAGAAGGGAGGCCCTCAAATTTTATAAAAAAAAAGAAACTATACAAACATGGTTAAGATCACACAATGATCAACCGACAGCTAAAAGCAACAAGGCCCATGGCCCACAAGTCAAAAACAGGACCCAAAGTCCACAAGACAACCAAATACATGAACCACAAGCCCAACGCTCTGGAACATTGCCAGACCCCCGCAGTTGGCCCAGCCCAAGCAAGAACAAATTGAGATCGCGCCCACAAGCAAATACAAAATTGACAAAAGTCAAAGATCTAGGAAGGCCCGTGGCCACCTTGGCCTGATACTCCAGGCCCATCAACCCGCAAAGAACAGACCAAATACATCCACCGAAAGTTGCTCCTACTCAGTGGCGCATACAGCATTAAGCACAGTAGCATGCAACAGGAAGTCCGAGTTCCGCCGACGCTTGCCAGCCAGGAATCAGCACCTAATAGCCTCTCAAAGGATCTAGTTGGGGGTTCTTGGCCGATAGCCATCCTCGAACATCCTCTTGTTCCTCTCCATCCAAAGCCCAGAAATAATGTCAGTGAACATCTTGGCATTCAGTGCTCTGACGACTGGGTGCTGTCCCTGAGTCCACCAGTCGACTGCATCCCGGAGGGTACAAGAGAAGTATAGCTAGAGCCCAGACTTGAGACGAGAAGTGGCAGGACCAGTGGAGGTGATCTAGGGTCTCCACCTCTGAATTACAAAGAACACATTTGGAGACCACCGCAATGCCTCGACACAGCAAGGCATCGTGCGTCGGCAGAGCCCTGTGAGGTGCCCTCCAAGCACAGATGACCTGTCTAGGGATGGCCTCCTTGTTCTAGATCATACCAGCCCAGCGGATAGTGGCCTGACAGGGTCGTAGGGCATCCCAGGCAAACTTGAAAGAGAATTGATCTCCCATTGGTTCCCAAATGAACTGGTCTGGTCCCCCTGAGATGGGTGTTGCGAGAATATCCGGCCAAAGGTCGTGCATATCCAGCGTGGTTGGAGGCGGGAGGTTCCAATTGCCACCATCGATGAAATGGCTGACAGGGCAAGCGTCCTCACAGCCTAGATCTCTTGAGAGTCTGTGGGCAAGTTGGGTGGGGATTTCCCGGTAATGACTTACGAGCCACGGGTCCAGGAAGAAGAAGGTGTTTCTTCCGTCTCCGATTTGAAACCGTATAAGAGGTTCAGTGATGTCCCTCAGTTGGAGGATACCCCACCAAGCCCACGAGGCGGCGTTTGGTGGCCTGGCACACCAAATGGAACGTCCCCTGAGGTATTTCTTCCTCATCCACTTAACCCAAAGAGCATCCAGGTTAGTTTCCACCTCCTAAAAGAGTTTGAGTATCCCTGCTTGGTTGCAGTCGTAGGTACGGTGAATGCCAAGTCTCCCTTCCTCTTTCGGGAAGCATACTGACTTCCAGGAGATGAAAATGCATCTGGCAGGCTCCATTCCGAACCAAAGAAACAGCATCAGACAACGGTCAGGTTCGCGATGAATACTGGATGGCAGCGCGAAGACAGAGGTCCAGTACGTGTGTAGGGCAGCGAGAACAGATCGAACGAGGACCAACCTTCCCGCGTAGGAAAGCAGCTTCACTTGCCAAGATTGCAGTTTGTTATCCATCGCGTTGAGCAGAGGGGCATAGTCAGCAGCTATAAGGCGTTTAGTGGTTAGCAGCAGACCAAGGTATCGAACAGGGAGTTTGCCCTCCGAAATCCCAAGATGGGAGACTATCCATCGACGGTGTGCAATTGGCCCTCCAAAAAAGATGGAACTTTTCTGGTGGTTGATGGTGAGTCTAGATAGAGTGGAGAAATTGTTCAGTAAGGTCTTCAGTCCTCTGGCGTTCTTCTTGTCAGCTTTCAAGAACAGCATCAGGTCGTCGGCAAAGGTGATGTGGGAGATGGAAAGGTCTCCCAACCTGTAACGCCCCAATCCCGGGCACGCTACCAAATCACAGTATCCCAAGCATAATTACATAAAATTACAGAACAAATAGAACTATAACTAAGGCTCACCTTCAGGATCACGATGTGCGGCTAGAAGCTCCAATTCCTGCACCGAAACCCGGCTGCACGCGGTCTGCACCTGAAAACCAAAAGCACGCGTGAGTGACATTTAAGTCACCCAGTACATGCCCCAAAACACACAACCACAAACAAAACTCAACAAAACCAAAAGAAACTCGTTTCTTATCATTTTGCAAAAACTTGGTTTTCTCCTTTGAAAATCATCCTTTCTTTATTAAACAATCACTTGGGGATTCAATCCCAAAACCATATTCTTTTTCCTTACAAAACATTCCTTTCAAAAATCCTTTTGGAATTCTTTTTTTTTTTTTTTGCAAGAGCAAAGAGGGAGACCCTTAAAATGTATAAAGAGGAAAAAATGTACAGGAGTAGGTTGGAGACTAGATCCAACCCCATGCCCACGCATGACAAGGCTCAAGGCCAGACAATCCTTAGACCAAGGACAGACAAAAAATCCTGACCATGCACTGTATAGGAAAAACGGGACGAAGCGTCGTCAATCAACCGAAGCCCAAGCCTCACAAGACCAAAAGAAACAGGCCAGCCCAACAAAAGTCAGAACAAAAACAAGAACAAGCTCAGAACCAGAAAGGCGCCCCGAACCCGAGAGGACTGTCGTGAAGCACCATCCAACAGTACTCAAAGACGAGCAACAGCGCCATGCAAACCACCATCAACTCCGATGGGGGAGAAGCACTCCAGGCCAAGCTCAAGTAGAATGGCCCTAGCGGAGCGCGCAGAGTAGCCCTCCACGATGGTCCTCCGGTTCCTTTCTTGCCAGATGCCGTAGACCTCGCCGATGATCGTCGTCGCCAGCATGGCGTGATCACTGTTGGATCTGATCTGCGTCCAGCAGGTGGAGAGTCCATGCCACACATCATCCCCAATCGTTGCAGTACCCATGGAATTCACTCGAAGCCCAACAGAAGCCCAGACCTGGGCAGAGAAATGGCAGAACCAGAGGAGGTGGTCGAGGGACTCTTCAGCTGCTGCGCACAGGTTGCAACGGGAGACAACCGTGATGCCATGGCGCCTCAGAATATCATGAGTAGGGAGGGCGTGTCTAACGGCACGCTAAGAACAGATGGCACGGCGAGGGAGAACAGCCTTGTGCCAGATCAGGGAAGACCATATGACCTTCAGAGATCGCGAGCGGATGGCCTCCCACGCCGATCGGTAGGAAAAACACTCCCCCGAGGGTGTCCAGGTAATCCCGTCGTCGCCCCCAGAAATGGGTGTACCAAGGATAGCAGGCCAGAGGTCATGCATGTCGAGAGTGGTGGGCTGGGGAAGCTGCCAGTGTCCATCCCCAACAAACTGGCTAACTGGGTAGGAATCCGTGCAGTGCAGGTCAAGTTGTAGGCAACGCGCAACGGTAAAGGGGATACCATCCGGGAACCCCTGGATCCAGGGATCATGGAAGAAGGAGGTGCAGCGGCCGTCCCCAATACGATAAAGCAGGAGTGGCTTGGCAACATCGCGCATCCTCAGAATGCTTCTCTAGGCCTAGGACGCACGATTGGGCGGCCGGGCACACCAGATGGAGCGGTCCCTAACGTATTTCCGTCTCATCCACTTGACCCAGAGCACTTCGCGGTTGGTCGCCAGATCCCAGAAGAGCTTCAGAAGGCCGACCTGGTTACAGATACTGACACTGCGAATGCCCAGCCCACCCTCCTCCCTGGGTAGACAAACGTCCTTCCAGGAAACGAAGGAGCAACTCGAGGACCCATTTACGAACCAGAAGAAGCGCATCATTTTCCGGTCGAGCTCGCGCGTGACACTAGCAGGGAGCGCAAAGGTGGACGTCCAGTAGATGTGGATGGTGGAGAGGACCGAGCGAACGAGGACCAGCCTGCCCGCGTAGGAGAGAAGCTTGGCTTTCCAGGTTTCAAGTCGCCGTTCCACAGCCCGCAGTAGGGGAGCGCATTTCGCCGCAGAGAGTCTCTTAGGCGACAGAGGAAGTCCCAGGTACCTCACTGGGAATTCACCTTCAGGGAAATTAAGGTGGTCTGAGATCCAGCTACGATGGTGGACGGGCCCGCCGAAGAAAATGGCGCACTTGTGGTGGCTAAATTCCAGCCCCGACAGTGAGGAGAATTTGTTCAGGAGAGTTCTCAATCCTCTGGCGTTCTTCTTGTCAGCCCGAAGGAAGACCATGAGGTCGTCGGCAAAAATCAGGTGGGAGTCAGAGAGGTCCCCGACTTGCGCAGGATCGAGCTCGCCGTTGGCAGTTGCGCACTTGAACAAGTCGGTTAGCGTCTGCATCGCCACAACAAAAGGTAAGGGGAGAGGGGGTCCCCTTGACGGATGCCATTAGCAGAGGAGCACCAGTCAGACCTCGTCCCGTTGATGACGGTGGCGAAGTCATAATTCATGCAAGCCTCCATCCAACCGATCCATTGCGTAAAGAAAACAGCACGGCTAAGGGCTGAGCAGATGAAGGGGCGGTGGAACGTGTCGAAGGCTCACCGGAGGTCGAGCTTGACACACATGTAACCCCTCTGCCGCGAGACATGCATACTGTGGTAGATCTCGTGAACCAGCAGGATCGCGTCGCCAATCCTTCTGCCCCTGACGAAAGCAGCTTGGTTCGTGTCGATAAGGAGAGGAAGCCGCGTCTTGAGGTGGTTCGCCAAGATCTTCGAAAGGATCTTGTAGAGGACATTGCACAAAGCGATAGGTCTGAAATCCTCCAAGGTGTCCGGGACATCCTTCTTAGGCACGAGGCACAGCAGCGTAGGATTGATCCGCTTCGCCAGATTGGAGGTGCGGAAAAAATGGTTGACAACCTCCAACAGATCATCGGAGATGATAGGCTAGGCAAACTTGTAGATGTGGCCATTGAAGCCGTCCTCCCTAGGGGCCTTGTCAGGGTTGGTGCTCCGACCAGCCTCCCGTAGTTCCTCCTGCGTCGCCGATGAGCATATGAAGGAGTTATCCTCAACCGAGATGATGTTGGAGGGGGAAGGTGTCTCCAACATGCGGGGAGTTGAAAATGGACTGGAATCTGGAGTAGAACAGAGAGAAGATCAGTAGCGGGTCTTCCATGTTCTCCCCCTCAAAGGAGATGCGCTGGATGAGGTTGCGAGCGCGACGCGCCTTAGTGGTTGCATGGAAGAACGCAGTGTTGGCGTCCCCGTACTTCAGCCACCGGATTCTGGAGTGTTGCCAGGCAATCATCTCCTCCCTCCAGTAGAGGTCCTTGAGTTGGCTCTGGTAGTTGCTCTCAGCCTGCAGAAATACAGAGGAGCCTGGATCCCAAGCGAGCGCATCCTGCATTGCAAGGAGCGAGGCCTCACAAATCCTGATCTTGTCCGGGATGCGCTGGAATGTGCGAACAGCCCAAAAGTGGACGCGGCTGCGAAAGGGAGTGAGCTTCTGGATGAAACAGGATGAAGGGTTCCCCCCTATGTGAGTTTGCCAACAGTCCGCCACCAGGGGAAGGAAGTCCGGGTGCCTACTCCAGTGGTTATAGAATTTGAACGGGGGCTTCCCTTTCCCTTGGACCCGCACCAGGGAAATAATTAGAGGGGAGTGATCGCTGAGGAACTTGTGCCCCGCGAGAGTGTTGCAGAGTGCAAACACGTCAAGGAAGTTGGAAGAGATGAGCGATCAGTCCAATCTGTAGGAGATGTTGTTCAACGACTGTCTGTTGCTCCATGTGAAGGATTCACCCCCCGTCGGCATCTCAAGCAATGCCATGGAGTCGATGAAACAGTTGAACTCCGCCATGGCCACCTGGTTGGGTCTACTGCCACCACACTTCTCGTGGTCGAAACGGACACAGTTGAAATCCCCCATCAACAGCCACGGGTGAGAGGGTCTGAGAGAGGCAAGATCCTCCCAGAGTTTACATCTAGAGGGCAGGTCGTTAGCAGCATAGATCACCGACAGCACATAGGTCGGGTGGGCAGGGGAGGAGATCTCCACCGTCATGAACTGATCAGACTGCGCAACCAGAGACAGGTGGATGTTATCCTTGTTCCAGAGAACCAGGATGCGATTGGCATTGTCCAGCTGCAAGTTATCCAGGACCTCAAAGCAGTTCCAGTGGCGCCGACAGACTCTCATCAGGTTGTCCTTCAGCATGTGCTCTAGGAGGCAGATAAGGTCATACCTCCTGCGGCGGGTGAAATCACGAATCGCACAGAGCTTGCCCCCGTCGTTCAAGCCCCTGACATTCCAACAAAGGATCGACATTTAAGGCTAGCCGAGGGGTCGCTCCGGCGAGCCATCCTTGTCCAAAGGGAGGTCTCGACTTGATGGTCCTAGCAAACGCGGATGGATGGTTTTCCGTGTTTGTTGGGCCATGAGGACCAACGCTTCTACTTCAGATTCCAGGGAGTTCAGCACCCCAAAAGCATTGGAGTAGCTTTTTCCAGGCACCTGCGTCTTAACTTGCGGAGTGCTTGGGTATTTCCTCTCCTTCAAAGGTGGTAGGGAGTCCATGGGAGTGCCAGGCTCAGGTAGGGTTTCCTGCCTCGCGTGGTCCT
This sequence comes from Posidonia australis, assembly GCA_024699735.1. NCBI lineage: Eukaryota > Viridiplantae > Streptophyta > Magnoliopsida > Alismatales > Posidoniaceae > Posidonia > Posidonia australis. The sequence continues at coordinate 2,763 of JAMKQA010004982.1, read as the reverse complement.
CCTGGATAGCAGGCCATTCCTGGTTGGGGTGTGGCTCATCCGAGCTTATAGATGCCTCCGGCAGATCAGTGGGCGGAGAAGGGGGAGAGGACGTGCTTCCAGGAGTTGCCTCGGCCTTCCCACTACCACTACCTGGCGGCTGCAGTGGAGCTACCCCCTCCTCAGCTACTGGTACAGGGGGATGAGTACAGGCTCCCTGTTCGTGACCAAAGGTATGGCAGGAGTTGCACGGCTTTGGCGTCCAGTCATAGGCGACGGTGATATCCTCCAAGGAGCCATCGACCTCCATGAGAATCTGGTGGGGGTATCGGAAGTGCACCCCAACTTCGACACAGACCCTGGCGAAGTCAACTCTGGAGCCAGAGGCGGTGGGTTCATCCATGTATAACGGTGTCCCCAGCGTGTTAGCAGCTCTGCTGATCAGAAGGGGAGACCAGAACCGGAGCGGAAGCTTCGGGAATTTTACCTAGATGGGCAGAGATGTGAGCTTCTCCTTCTCGAACTTGGAGTCGATGATCCATCGGTGAAGAACCAGTGGCTTCCCCTTAACAAACCAGGGGCCGTCGTCAAGAGCATGCTCGAGATCATCCTCGTTAGAGAATTTGAAGAGGAGGAAACCGTTCCCATGGGGAAGGACCTGGAGGTTCCCCTTCAGCGCCCAGACCCTCTTGAAGAGCTTAGGCAGAGCTGGGACGTACGGCCTGAGGCTGATGAAGTATCCCATGAGCACCCTATCCCAGTTAGCAGCAGCCTCCTTGACCTCCTCTGGTGGACAGATGGCCACAGGGACACCATCTCTGACCGAGGAGGGGAAGAAGGTGAGTGCTCTCGAGGGGGAACACTTCGAAACCGAGCACCGCTCCACCCAAGAAGCAGCTGGCAGAGTGGAGACGTTGGCTTGGCCAGAAGCCTGTCGTCCTAGAGGGGGTCTCATCGGTTGACGAGATATTGAGCGGCGACGGAATCCGCCAACAACACCCCGACCTCCTCTACCTCGAGCAGGGGCTCCTCCTCTCCCCTCCGGAGGGGGCATGAGAGGGCTCATCTGAGCAGAGCCGACCAGTAGGTGCAGAGAGAGACTCCGGTAGAAAGCCTCCCAGGGTCCGTGTCGTCAGGCCATTAGCGGCAGCCCGGTTAGGGGATAACATGGGCTAATCAGGGGAGAAGACGGGCCTAAACCATCCCTAAACCCGATTAGCCGCAGCGAAGACCTGCTCCACGTCAGATCCTTTAAAAAATACAGGATCCTGCCAGCCAGAAACGGCGGTCCCTGAAAACCAACCCGAGACGTTTCCTAGAGAGAAGTTGGACCTTCTCACTCTAGAAAAAATGCTTTCTAACCCCCAAAGATTGAAGATCAATTTAATTGGCATGTGGAGTCATACTTCATGCAAGCCTCCATCTAGCTGATCCATTGCGTAGAGAAACCAGCACGGCTAAGGGCCGAGCAGATGAAGGGGCAGTGGACCGTGTCGAAGGCCCGCCGGAGGTCGAGCTTGACACACATGTAAACCCTCTACCGCGAGACGTGCATACTGTGGCAGATCTCGTGTGCCAGCAGGATCACGTCGCCAATCCTTCTGCCCCTGACGAAAGCAGCTTGGTTCATGTCGATTAGGAGAGGAAGCAGCGTCTTGAGACGGTTCGCCAAGATCTTCAAAAGGATCTTGTAGAGGACATTGCACAGAGCGATAGATCTGAAGTCCTCCAAGGTGTCCGGGACATCCTTCTTAGGCACGAGGCACAGCAGCGTACGGTTGATCCGCTTCGCCAGATTGGAGGTGCGGAAAAAATGGTTGACAACCTCCAGCAGATCATCGGAGATGATAGGCCAGGCAAACTTGTAGAAGTGGCCATTGAAGCCGTCCTCCCCAGGGGCCCTGTCGAGGTTGATGCTCCGACCAGCCTCCCGCAGTTCCTCCTGCGTCACCGGCGAGCATAAGAAGGAGTTATCCCTTGCCGAGACGATGTTGCAGGGGAGGTGGAGGGGGAAGGTGTCTCCTACATGCGGGGAGTTGAAAATAGACCGGAATCTGGAGTAGAACAGAGAGGAGATCAGTAGCGGGTCTTCCACGTTCTCCCCTTCGAGGGAGATGCGCTGGATGAGGTTGTGAGCACGACGTGCCTTAGTGGTTGCATGGAAGAACGCAGTGTTGGCATCCCCGTCCTTCAGCCACCGGATTCTTGAGTATTGCCAGGCAATCATCTCCTCCCTCCAGTAGAGGTCCTTGAGTTGGCTTCGGTAGTTGCTCTCAGCCTGCAGAAACACTGAGGAGCCCAGATCCTGCGCGAGCGCATCTTGCATTGCTAGGAGCGAGGCCTCACAGATCCTGATCCTGTCCAGGATGCGCTGGAATGTGCGTACAGCCCAAGAGCGGATGCGGCTGCGAAGGGCAGTGAGCTTCTGGATAAAACAGGATAAAGGATTCCCCCTCTGTGAGTTTGCCAGCAGTCTGCCACCAGGGGAAGGAAGTCCGGGTGTCTACTCCAGTGGTTATAGAATTTGAACGGGGGCTTCCCTTTCCCTTGGACCCGCACCAGGGAAATAATCAGAGGGGAGTGATCGCTAAGGAATTTGTGCCCCGCGAGTGTGTTGCAGAGTGCAAACGCATCAAGGAAGTTGGAAGAGATGAGCGATCGGTCCAGTTTGCAGGAGATGTTGTTCAGGGACTGTTTGTTGCTCCACGTGAAGGATTCCCCCCCTGTCGGCATCTCTAGCAATGCCATAGAGTCGATGAAACAGTTGAACTCCGACATGGCCAC
>JAMKQA010004981.1:0-13203 GCA_024699735.1 Posidonia australis | reverse complement strand
TGAGCGAGGTCGAGGGACGAAGGGAACCAAGACCGATGCTCAGGGTTGACAAGATACCCCAATTTTGAGGTTACAGAAGGATGGTGTTTGCTGTAGGCGGTAAGCCACTTATCCGACGGATGCACCGAAAGTCATGACTTGTAGCCAAATGCAAATGCATGCACCTACTGGTCTAAATGCTGGGAATGCAATGCAGGATGCAAAATGCAAATGCAAGAGCCGACGCGAAGTCGATGCAAATCTAATGCTAATGCAAAAAACACAAACAAAAGAATCACTGGAAGAAAATGATAAGTTGTCGGACTCATCTGCTGGATTATGAGGTTATCATCCGAAGAGACGGGATATGACAAGCTAAATAAGCCTTGCCAACCCCGACCGCCTGACAGCGTGATGGTTGTCAACCGAGTAGTTGGGGGTACCAGCCTGAGAAAAAGGAAAGGGGGCATGACAAATGGATAATTTGTCAAGCGAAGCAAGGCCTGGTCCGCGCGGACCAAAGGCGAACAAAGAGATTTCGCGCCCGCGAAAACTCAAAAGGAAAAAACAAAAGGACCCTGACCGCCTGGTCAGAGGCCAAACAACAAGATTCCATGCCCGCGAAAATCTAGAAAAGGGACCTTGACCGCTCGGTCAGAGGGTCGAACAACTGGATTTCCTGCCCGGGGAAATCTGAGAAAAGGGCTAGGACCTTGACCATCTGGACAAAAGGTCGAGCCGTGGGATTTCCTGCCCCTGGAAATCCGAGAAAGGGCTAGGACCTTGACCATCGGGTCAAAAGGTTGAGCCACGGGATTTCCTGCCCATGGAAATCCGAGAGAGGGGCTATGACCCTGACCATCGGGTCAAAAGGTCGAACCACGGGATTTCCTGCCCAAGGAAATCCGAGAAAGGGGCTAGGACCTTGACCATCGGGTCAAAAGGTCGAGCCACGGGATTTCTTGCCCAAGGAAATCCGAGAAAGGGGCTAGGACCTTGACCATCGGGTCAAAAGGTCGAGCCACGGGATTTCTTGCTCATAGAAATCCGAGAGACCAAGGACTTTAACTACCCAGTTAAAGCCAAGGAAAGCCTAGGAAAGGCAAAAGACATTTGACCGCCTGGTCAAAGCCAAGAAGCTGGATTTCGCACCCGCGAAAATCCGAATGGGGCACATGACCCTGACTGCCCCGTCAAGATCAGCAAGCTGGATTCCGCGCCTGCGGAAATCCAAAGGGGCAAAGGACCTTGACCGCCCAGTCAAAGTCAATCAAGCTGGATTCCGCGCCCGCGGAAATCCAAAGGGGCAAAGGACCATGACCGCCCGGTCAAAGTCAAGCAAGCTGGATTCCGCGCCTACGGAAATCCAAAGGGGCAAGGGACAATGACCGCCTGGTCAAAGTCAAGCAAGCTGGATTCCGTGCCCGCGGAAATCCAAAGGGGCAGAGGACCATGACCGCCCGGTCAAAGTCAAGCAAGCTGGATTCCGCGCCTGCGGAAATCCAAAGAGGCAAGGGACAATGACCGCCTGGTCAAAGTCAAGCATGCTGGATTCCGCACCCGTGGAAATCTAAAGGGGCAGAAGGGTCTCATCCGCTCGGGATGAGATCCCGAAAAGTAAGGCGATAACTCTAGGATTATTCCCCTGGAAGGAACTGCAATGTGCTGATTGTCGGGGCTACGGTGCGGAGATTGGCACTCTTGTCGAGATGCATGCTCAGATCTGCGTTCTTCAAATTGCTTGCAAAGGTAAGGACTTGTGTGCAAATATCCATAACTTTTTGGGCTTTACTGCAAATTACCCAACCAAACTGCTTTTTGATTACTGTACTGCGACTGTTCGGTGACATTTGAGATTCTGCTGTCTATCGACTAATGTCTGCTTTGAAACGATCTCTCTGCTTCCTTCTAGGACTGATTTGAAATTTTCAAAATACAGGGGGTTTTCTGTAAATTACCCACACGGTGCATTTAACTGCTATATGTTGAATACTGCGTATTCTGCACTTGGCGCATAAGCTATGGAATGATAGGGGCTGGAACGTAATTGTCATGGTCATTCTACGTTTTGCACTCCTAACTTATTTCATGTGCGGGTCCCACTGACTAACTGCCATAACTGTCTAGAAACATTTTTCCTTGCTGCTTGGGACTACCTGCTATGCAAAGAGTTGCATGCTGCTTGGTTATACATGCATTTTATTTCCTTTCGAAGCATAATGCATGAGCCTTACGGAGGATATAAAATTTCTTCCTCCTCCAACGAAAACCCATGCCTTTTCCTCTTCTTCATCTCTTCTCTCTTCACGCGAAAGGGCTGCGTCTTTTTTTTTTGCCACAAGAAGAGGAAGACCCTTAAATATATAGAACTAAAAATATCTACAAAAAGGGGGGGGGAGGGGGTGGGAATAAGAACCGAAGTGGTTCAAATGCCAACCCCCCAAGCACAAGGCCCACACAGCCCGACCGACCAAGCAAAAACCCACATAGGGCGGTACAAATCTATCCGCACACACAGGGCCCAAAGAAAGCCCACACACACAGAGGCACGGGCCCAAGACAACACCGGCCCGTGGGAGGTGAAATAGCAAACCCAACAAAAAGCCAGACCGAAGTCACAGCAAAGCAGAAGGATCCCCCGACCACGACGGCAAACAGCGCCATGCAGACTCAGAGGTGTCGGACGACAGCCTCAGCAGAGCGCGCATGGTAACCCTCCTCAAAAGACCGCCGATTCCTCTCAAGCCAGACTCAGAGGTTTCGGACTGGTCCATCGTGCCCCTCACGGTGGAGCAACACAAAGCCCAGTAGCGAGTGAGCTCGTGCCAGACCTCCTCACCGGACGACGCCGTGCCCAAAGGGTTCACCCGAACACTCAGCAAAGTCCAGACACGGGCCACGAAGGGGCAGAACCATAGCAGGTGGTCGAGGGACTCCTCAGCCCCAACACAGAGGGAACAACAGGAGACAATGACGATGCCCCGACGACGTAAGGTCTCATGGGTAGGTAGCGCGCGGTGGATGGTGCGCCAGCAGCAGATGGCATGGCGAGGCACCACATCCCTGTGCCAGATCATGGGGAACCAGGGTACCTTGGTGGAGTGCGGTGGGGTGGTTTCCCACGCCAGTCGGTAGGAGAAGGACGTGCCCAGGGAAGACCAGGAGATCTCGTCCTCGCCCCCAGAGATTGTGGTACTGAGGATGGAAGGCCAGACCTCATGCATGTCGAGCGTGGTTAGGACGGGAAGCCTCCAGCACCCATCCCCAACAAAATTGCTAACCGGATAGGAAGCCGTGCAGTTCAGGTCCACCTGGAGGCACCGCGCGATGGGGGGAGGGATTCTGTCCGGGTAACCCGGGATCCAGGGGTCGTGGAAGAAGGAGGTGCGTCTACCGTCCGCAATGCTAAAAATCAAAAACAGTCTGGCAAGCTCCCCCATGCGGAGAATGCATCTCCAGGCCCAAGAGGAGCTACTGGGCAGACGAGCGTTCCAAATGGAGCAGTCCCGAAGGTACTTCCGCCGCATCCACATAACCCAGAGGGCATCCCGGTGAGTAAGAATCTCCCAGAAGAGCTTGAGCATCCCCACCTGGTTGCAGATAGAGACACTGCGGATACCAAGCCCCCTTCCTCCCGTGGGGCGCAGGCATTCTTCCAAGAGATGAAGGGACACCCCGAGGAGCCATTACCATACCAGAAGAAGTGCATCATCTTCCGGTCGAGTTCGTGGATGATGCTCTCAGGGAGCGTAAATGTAGACGTCCAGTAGGTGTGGATCACGGAGAGAACGGACCGCACGAGAACCAGTCTGCCCGTGTAGGATAGGAGCCTAGCCTTCCAGGTCTCCAGTCTCTGATCAACGGCCCGTAACAGGGGAGAGCAGTCCGCCGCAGTCAGTCGCCTGGGCGACAGAGGAAGGCCCAAGTACGTGATAGGGAACTCACCCACCGGGAAGTTGAGATGAGCAGAGATCCAGCGGCGGTGCCGGACCGGGCCCCCGAAGAAGATGGCGCACTTGGAATGACTGAAGCGTAGCCTCGATAGAGCAGAGAACTTGTCCAGGATGGATTTCAAACCTCTGGCGTTCTTCTTGTCGGCACGCAGAAAGATCATGAGGTCGTCGGCGAAGATTAAGTGGGACACCGAAAGGTCCCCGACCTGAACAGGCACAAGATCAATGGTAGCAGTCGCACGCTTGAGCAGGTCCATCAGTGTCTGCATGGCCACGACGAAGAGGTACGGGGATAGAGGGTCCCCTTGGCGGATGCCGTTCGCAGAGGGGCACCAGTCCGAGCGCGAACCGTTGATAACAGTGGCAAAGTCGTACAAGAGGCAGGCCTCCATCCAACTGATCCAGCGCTCGGTGAAACCAGCTCGGCGAAGAGCGGTGTAGATGAAGGGGCGATGGATCGTGTCGAATGCCCATCGGAGGTCCAGCTTAATACACATGTAGCCATGCCGCCGTGAGACATGCATACTATGGCAGATCTCGTGGGCAAGCAGGATCGCGTCACCGATCCGTCTGCCCTGGACGAAGGCAGCCTGGTTGTTGTCAATCAGACGCGGAAGCAGGGACTTCAGACAGTTCGCCAAAAGCTTCGAAATAAGCTTGTAAAGCACATTGCACAAAGCAATCGGACGATAGTCGTCCACTATATCCGGCACTTCTTTCTTGGGCACGAGGCACAACAACGTGCGGTTAACCCACTTCGCAAGGGTGGAAGAGCGGAGGAATTGGTTCGTAAACTCCAGCAGGTCAGGACCGATGATGGGCCAAGTGGCAGAGAAGAAGTGGCCGTTGAGACCATCCTCCCCCGGGGCCCGGTCTGGGTTGATGCTTCTACAGGCCAACCACAGGTCAGCCATGGTTGCCGGCGAGCAGAGGAAAGAGTTGTCCTCCGCCAGAATGGAGTTGCAGGGGAGGTGGGGCGGGATAGAGTCTCCGAGATGCGGTGTGCTAAAGAGGGTCCGGAATTTGGAGAAGAACAGGAGGAGATAGCAATAGGGTCCTCGACAGTTTCTAGCCACTGTTGTGGATTCCTGGTTGTTTCAGTGTAGGGGGAACCCCACGTACCAATTCGTCTAGAAGCTTGGCAACCTTCGACAGCGTCTGCATCTCTAGTCCCTCCAGACCTTCAGGAATATCTCTGAGAGGATTCTCGCCTGTGAGACCTCTCTTACCTAGCTCCAGCTTCGGCTCAAGATGGACCCCTGCTCCTCTGCTCTACTTCAGGCAGAGCACAACTTCCGTGCCCAGCTATCTGAGCTCTACTGGAGGGACGAAATGCGGGCTTGGCAGCACTCTAGGATTCGCTGGCTTCGCGAGGGGGATGCCAATACGGCTTTCTTTCATGCATCCACCAAGTCCCGTCGTGCTCGGAACCTCATCCGCTCCGTGACTGAGGGGGAGAACACTGTGGAGGGGGATGCTCAGATTGCCGACCTCTTCCTTCGGCGTTTCTACTCCCTGCTCAACCGCCACCACGTCAGGAGCCCATTCCCCACCTCCATTCACTACGCGAGGCTCACTGCCGCCCAGTGCTCTGGCCTTTGCATTCTTTCGACCAACACTTAACTGCAATCTACTGTTCTCTCCTTGAATCCGCATGGGGTGCTTGGGGAGGATGGATTCAACGGACACTTCTACCGCTGTGCTTGGCCGGTCATTGCCAATGATCTTCTCCGGGCTATGAACAACTTTCTCAGGTCCGGCAGGTTGCTCCGTCTTGTTAACCGGACGATCCTCTGCCTCATACCCAAGACTGAGCTGCCTAACTCCCCCAACGCGACGCCTATCGACCCATTGCCCTGTGCAATGTCCTCTACAAGATAATATCGTAGATACTCGCCAACAGGCTGCGTCTGATGCTCCCTACCCTCATTGACCACAATCAGGTCACTTTCGTGGGCGGCAGGCGGATCAGTGACGCCATCCTCCTCGCGCACGAGCTCTGCCACACCTTGCACTCGTCGAGGCGCAAGGGCTATATGTGCGTGAAGATCGACCTCAGGAAGGCCTTCGACACCATCTCCCGACCTTTCATCTGTGACGCATTGAGACACCATGGCTTCCCCGCTCAATGGATCACTTGGATCGCGGAGTGTATGTCGTACAACTTCTCTATCGCGGTGAACGGGGACAGAAACAGCTGGACGCCCACTTCCACCGGGCTGCACCAGGGTGACCCCCTGTCGTCCTTCCTTTTTGTGTTGGGGATGCAGACCCTCACTGCTCTCTTCAATAGCGCCACCAATGCGGGTGAACTGGCTCCCATGAAGATGGCGGACCTTGCCGTTTCTCACGTCATCTTCGCTGACGACCTCATGGTCTTCCTGGAAGCGAACAAACAGAATGCCAGGGGGTTGAGGAGGATTCTTGAGCTCTTCTCCTCCGTCTCCGGTCTCAACCTCAACCGACAGAAGTGTTCTATCTTCTTCGGTGGTCCGGTGCCGCACAGGCTTTGGATCATCAACCACTTGGGTATCCTGGAGGGGACCTTCCCGGTGAAATACCTTGGTATTCCACTCACCACCAAGTGGCTCTCTGCTATGGACTGTGCTCCCCTGCTGAAAGCTGTGGACTTCCGCCTTCAGTCTTGGAAGGCGAAACTTCTTTCCTTCGCGGGTAGGCTAATTCTCATCCGGTTTGTTCTCGCTGCACTCCATATCTACTGGACATCCGTCTTCACCCTTCTGGCTAGTACCCATCGGGCGCTGGATAGGAAGCTGATGCGCTTTCTCTGGTTTGGGCATGATTCTGCGGGATGCTCCTTCATCTCCTGGAAGAGGGTCTACCTCCCGAAATGTGAGGGGGGCTTGGGCATCCGCCAATCGATGGACTCCAACGCTGTGGGGATTCTGAAGCTATTCTGGCAACTTTAGACTAAGGCAGAGGCTCTCTGGGTCGGGTGGATGAGAAGAAAATATCTGAAAAATCGCTCCATCTGGAGCGCCAGACCTCTAATGCCGCCTCCTTGGTCTGGAGATGAATCTTCAAGCTCCGTGACATGGCTAAACCTCTGCTTCACTACCGGATTGGCGATGGAAGACACACTCTCTTCTTCCTTGACCCCTGGGTGGACAGCCCTGAGAGGGTCATCCCCACTCATTCTACTCAGCGTCTCCGGACTGAGTTGGGGTGTGACATCTACTGCCCGGTTAGACTTTTCATCGTCGACGGGCGCTGGAATCTTCCGCAACCCATCACGCTTGACATGCATGACACCTGGCCGTCTATCCTGAGCACCCGCATTGAGGGAGGGCTGGACTCGATCGTCTGGAACCCCATGGGTAGTCTCTTCTCATGCAAATCTGCCTGGGATGCCATCCGGCCCCATGCCCCCCGGTGCTACTGGGCTACGCTGGTTTGGGACTCGGTTGCTCTCCCTCGCAATGCTTTTTGCACCTGGAGGATGATCCAGGCTGCGCTCCCCACTCACGATGCCCTGAAGAGGAGAGGCATTCCTCTAGTTTCTCGGTGCGCTCTGTGTTTGAACGCCGAGGAGACCCTGGATCACTTGTTCATGTCTTGTTCTTTCTCGGCCTGCGTCTGGGAGCTCTCTGGGTGTCGGATCGGCGCTGCCACCATCTCTGAGCTCATTAACTTTTGGACTCACTGCGCGATGCGGGGAGACCGATCCCTGATCTCCAGGCGTTTCACCGGGTCTGTCGTGCATATTTGGATGGAGAGGAACAAGCGGATTCATGACAGTGAGCATCGGGACAGATCTGCCGCGGAGATTCTGGTTGCTGCTACCATGAATATGTAGGGCCTGTCGTTGCATGGGACTGTGCAAATCGTGCTGGTTGCCTTGGCTGCTGCATTTTCCTGTGGTGTGGGACGGGGGAGGCTTGTTGCGGCCTGCCCTCTATTGGGCTCCTTTTACTGCTGCTGTTTTCCCGCTTGGGCTTGATGGGCTTTGGCCATTCCGGGTTTGGTCCTCTCCTGTTTTTGGGATGGGCGGACTTTGTACTGTGGTGTTGTTCCCTGGCTTGCCCTGTTCTGGGATTGCTGGCATGTGGGTGTGGGCCGGGGGGACTTTGTTGGGTCTTCTACTGCTGGAATTTTCTCCAGCTTTCTCTGTTTGTTGGGCTTTGCCCTTACAGTGTTGGGCCTCTTGTGGCTTTTGCTTGGGCTGCTTGTTGGCCCACGGTCTGTGTTGGTTGGGTTGGATTGTGAACCTATGGGCCTTCTGGCTTCATTGGTTCTCTTCCCCACCCTATTCCCTTGTACATATTTTCCTTTTATATATTTTGAGGGTCTCCCTCCTTTCCTGTGGCAAAAAAAAAAAAAATAGGGTCCTTGACATTCTCCCCCTCGACCGAGAGTCTCTGGATATGGTTGCGGGCACGGCACACTTTGGTCGTGGCATGGAAGAAAGCGGTGTTGGAGTCCCCATCTTTAAGCCACCTGACACGAGAATGTTGCCAGGCAATCGTCTCCTCCCTCCAGTACAAGTCAGTGAGCTAGCTCCGGTAGTTGCTCTCAGCCTGGAGCAATGCAGATGAACCGGGATCTCGCACCAGAGCATCCTGCAGACTCAGGAGGGAAGCCTCACAGGACTTAATTCTGTCCGAGATGCCCTGGAAGGTGCGAGCCGCCCAAGCACGGATCCGAGAACGGAGGGCAGTAAGCTTCCGGGGGAGGCTATTCCCCCCACGTTGAGAGAGCCAGCAAGCCGCCACCATCGGTAGGAAATCGGAGTGTCTGCTCCAGTGGTTGTAAAATTTGAATGGGTGCCGCGTTCCGCGCGTGAAACGCACCAAGGAGATGTGCAGGGGGGAGTGGTCGCTGAGGAACCAGTGCCCCGCAAACGTGTTGCAGTGGGCAAACACGTCGACGAAGTCGGAGGAGATGAGTGTTCTGTCCAGCCGACAGGAGATGTTATTCGTCGATTGCCGATTGGTGCAGGTGAAGAAGTCCCCCCCTGTCGGCATTTCAAGCAACGCCATGTCATCAATGAAGCCATTGAACTCCGCCAGAGCCACCTGGTTGGGGCGGCTGCCTCCCCTCTTCTCATGATCAGAGCGCACACAGTTAAAGTCCCCCACCAGCATCCACGGGAGGCTGGGATGAAGGGAAGCGAGGTCCTCCCAGAGACTACGCCTGGAGGAGAGGTCATTGGCGGCATAAATAATCGACAGGAGGAAAGTGGGGTGGGCAGGAGAGGTGACCTCCATGTTTCGCCTCCCTCATCAACGGCGAACGTTCTGCCTGGACCTCCACCTCCAACGGAATTCGGCAGGGGGATCCCCTTTCGCCACTCCTCTTCACTATTGGTATGCAAATCCTTTCCTCTCTCTTCACCCGTGCCTCTGCTGCTAGTGAACTGGAACCTATGCGCCTGGGGGAGATTGCTACCTCGCATGTCATCTTCGCCGATGACTTAATGGTTTTTCTGAAGGCCAGTAAGCAGAGCGCTCGCGGTCTTCGGACGGTCCTGGACACCTTCTCTTCTTTCTCCGGGATGAACCTCAATCGGCAAAAGAGTACGATCTTCTTCGGGGGTCCTGTCCCTCACCAACGCTGGATTGCTAACCATCTCATTATCTCGGAGGGCTCCTTCCCTGTGTGCTATTTGGGGCTCCCTCTGACTGTTAAGCGGCTTTCTGCGAAGATTGCGCTCCATTGTTGCACGCCGTCAACAACCGCATCCTCTCTTGGAAGGCCAAGATGCTCTCTTACGCTGGCAGGCTCGTCCTCATCAGGTCGGTCCTCGCTACTCTGCACGTCCACTGGACCTCTGTTTTCACTCTGCCGGTGAGCATCCATCGGGAGCTGGATCAGCGCTTGATGCATTTCCTTTGGTTCGGTGCGGACTCGGGGCGCTGCGCGTTCATTTCCTGGAAGGCGGTCTGTCTTCCTAAGGCGGAGGGTGGTCTTGGTCTGCGCCGCTCGATCGACTCCAACACTGCAGGCATCCTCAAGCTCTTCTGGGTTCTGCTGACTAACCAGGAAACCCTCTGGGTTAAGTGGATGCGTCGGAAGTACCTGAAGAATAACTCCATCTGGTCCATGCGCCCTCCGAATGCTACCTCCTGGGCCTGGCGAGGCATCTTCAAGCTCAGGGAGATTATTTGGCCCCTGTTACATTACCGGATTGGAGAAGGTCGTTCCATTTCCTTCTTCCTCGACCCGTGGATTGCGTGCCTTGGCAGATCCATCCATCCGACGGTGGCTAGGCGCCTTGCGTTAGACTTGGGCTGCGGCACCTCGTGCACGGTGAGCTGCTTCATCGCTGACGGCCACTGGAGACTCCTTGTGCCTACTACTCTGGACATGCATGATGCCTGGGAGCACATCCTTGCCACTCCGATTGCTAGGGGACCTGACAGGATTCTCTGGAACCCTACGGGGAAGTCCTTCTCGTTGAAGTCTGCTTGGGATTCCATTCGTGTGTGCGCGGAGACCCACAGCTGGGCGGCCTTTGTTTGGAATTCGGCCTCGCTACCTCGCCACTGTTTCTGCGCTTGGAGAGCCATCCAGCGGGCACTCCCTACTCATGACCTCCTGCAGGTGTGCGGGATCTCCCTAGCTTCTAGGTGCTCTTTATGCAAGGCTGCGAAGGATTCCCTCGACCATATCTTCTGGCGCTGCCCTTACTCCGCGCTCATCTGGAAGCTGGCCGGTTTCTATGCGGGGACTGTGGCGGAGACTCTCATGGATGCGATCCTCTTCTGGACCAAGCGACCTAGGAAGCGACGCATTGCCTGGGAATCCAAGATGATCACCGATGTTATTTCCCTTATCTGGGAGGAGCGAAATCGGCGCACCCACGATGACTGCTACCGACCGCGTTCTGCTGCAGAAGCTTTCAGCGAGGTCTACCTGAACTAACTGTCCTGGGGTTCATGGCACTGTGCCTCCTTTTTCTTTTTGCTGGGTCTCTGGGCTGCTTTGCGCTGGCTTGGGTTACAGTGTTGGATTGGGCTCTGCCCTTTCGCTAGTGTTCTGGATTTTTTTTTTTGCCACAAGTAGAGGGAAGTCCCTTGATGAATAAAAGAGTAAAATGTACAAGGAGATAGGGGTGGGGATGGGAACCAGCCATAGTGGTTCACAAACCAACCCCCCAAAAATGAGGCCCACGGCAGCCCAAAACAGGACACATACAATCCACACAGGACAAAGCCACACAACGCCTAATGCAGGCCACCAGAGGCAAAAAATGCCCACAGGCCGAAAGGCCCACCAAGGTAGTGGGGCACAAAGCCCGCAAAAGCAGAAACAAAAACCCTGGGCTGATCAAAAGAGCAAGCCCAGAACAAAACAAAAACCAACCCCCCCCCCCGCAACAGCGCCATGCAAAGCAGGGTCAGGGACAGAGCATGCCCATGCAGCGGATGATGCAGTCAGCAGAGCGTCAAACGTATCCGTCCTCGAACGTCCGCCTGTTCCTCTTGTTCCAGATGCCATAAATCCCCCCCGTGATCATGAAAGCCAGATTGGTTCGTTTGAGACCGTCACCCTGGTCCCAACTCGAAAGAATCGTGCCCCAGACCTCCTCACCCGACACCGCAGCACCCAGATTGAGCTGCATGGCCGTCCAGACCCGGCCGGAGAAGGGGCAGAACCAAAGAATGTGATCGAGGGTCTCCACAGCCGCAGCACACAAGATGCAGCGGGACACAATCGTGATGCCCCTGCGCTTCAAGATGTCATGGGTCGGTAGCGCGCGACGAAGGGCACGCCAAGAGCAGATGGCGCGCCTGGGGGGGACACCCTTGTGCCAGATCAGGGAGGACCAGGGGACTCTAGTGGAGTGCTGGTGAATAGCCTCCCACGCCGTACGGTAGGTGAAAGTCTTTCCTGGGGAGATCCAGGAGATGGAGTCGTCACTCCACAGAATAAAGGTGCAGAGGATGGCAGGCCAGAGGTCATGCATGTCGAGAGTGGTGGGTGGTGGGAGGCACCAGCGACCGCCGACCACGAAGCGACTGACCAGACAGGACTCCGAGCAGTTCAGATCCACCTGAAGCCGCCTCAATACTGTGGCCGGGACGCCGTCAGGGTTGCCCAGAATCCAGGGGTCATGGAAAAAGGAAGTGCGTTTTCCGTCCCCAATGTGAAAATGCAGAAGTGGCTTAGCAGCCTCACCCATGTGGAGGATGCTACGCCAGGCCCTGGACGCACAGTTGGGCGGGCGAGCACACCAGTTCGAGCGGCTCCGAAGGTACTTCCGACGCATCCTGCAGACCCAGAGAGCGTCGCGGCCATTGACAATGTCCTAAAAAAACTTGAGGAGCCCAATCTGGTTAAAGGTGTATACACTACGAACGCCAAGTCCACCCTCCTCCCTAGGAGTGCAGACCTCCTTCCAGGAGACATAAGGGCATCCCGTGTTGCCATTACCGTACCAAAAGAACCTCATCATCTTCCGGTCGAGTTTGCGGATGACACTCGCCGGAAGCGCGAAGGTGGAAGTCCAATAAATGTGGATGGCAGAGAGGGCCGACCGAATGAGGACGAGCCTACCGGCGAAGGATAGGAGCTTGGCTCTCCAAGATTCCAGACGGCGATCGATGGCCCGCAACAGAGGAGAACACTCCACCGCAGTCCGCCGCAGTGTTCTGGATTTGGGCCTCATTTGGCCCGTTGGGTGCTTCGCTGTGCTTGCAGCCCGTTTGGTTTCCCTGGGCCTACTGTGGGTCTGATGGGCCTTCTGGGGTTGCGGTTTGGCCCTTCTATGGGCCTTCGCTTTTGGGCTTTTGTTTTGCTCCTGTAATATCTAGGGGGGAATTGGACTGTGAACCTTTGAGCCTTCTGGCTTTTGGTTCTCTTCCCCACCCTTATGCTTTGTACATATTTTTCCCTTTTATATATTATGAGGGTCTCCCTCCTTTCCCGTGGCAAAAAAAAAAAAACTAAGGCTAAGTACACTCAACAGTAAAATAAAACTACTAAACAACAGAAATAAAACTAAACTAACACTCACCTAGATCTCTAATGTGTGGCGGCGTGACTCCTCTTATATGCACTAGCAACCAACAACTACTATCCAGCACCTGCTAAACACACACAAAATAAAGCACACATGAGTGATCACGCAATGGTCACCTAGCACGCACCCCACCTACAACTCAACATTCTATGTTGAGGGCCACCAAGCATAGGCATCACACTCGGATGCCACCAAACCAAGAGGGCAATCTTCCGATACCCATCACACAAGCACTGACATCCCTCTCAAATGCCGCAACACCAAACCAGACAGTCGACCACTGCC
>JAMKQA010004980.1:0-14765 GCA_024699735.1 Posidonia australis | reverse complement strand
ACAAAATAATCTTTTGCCCCTTTTGACTTTGTTTTTACTTCGACATGACATGTTTCAATCATCATCGTGCACGAGCATATAGAATAGGCAAACACGCATTCATCAAACCCTTAGCAAGCTTTAGGACTAGAAAGACCGAGTTTCTCGAGCGCACGAGGGTGCCTAATACCTTCCTCGTACGTAATAAGAATCCTTACCCATCCTCTGGTTAACAGACATCCAGCCTTCCCATCTGCATCACATGCATTCATCCTTTTGTGGTTTTCTTCGTCTTTCCCATAAAAGACTAGGTGGCGACTCCCTTTTCTTTTTCTTTTATCCTTGCGCCTTCGCCATCCCAGCATGGCTGTGATCCGTTCCCGCCTTCCTCCGGGTCCGACATGCTCACAGTTGGTAAATATATACTTTCCAAAATTGACTGGAACATACTTGTTCCAGTAGTATTGTGGTCCATATGACTAGTAAGAAATAACATTATATTTATAAACTCTTTGATCGACCCATATATCATTAGCAATATTATGTCCTTAATGTCTTCTTAGTGAGGAAACATTGGTCCAGGCCTCTCAGGCGAGGGAATGTCTCATGAGATAGCTAGTATGTAGTAGGATTTGGACAAATTTAAGATTGACATGGCCACCTAAATTATACCATCTTCTATTGGTATTTCCACTGTAGCTAATATGTCAGCTGATCCAACTCTCAATGCTGTGAAGGACCCCCCTCATTATTGAGAGTGATTGGACTAATGGTTGAATTTTTTTTCTTACTTTATCACTGAACTTTTTAAAATTTTGTGTGAACCTAGATATTGTATAATTCGAATAACTTTTTGTTGTTTTATTGGCCTGAAAGTATATTTTCAGCTTAAACCTGATTGTGATACTCTTTATTATCTATTTAATATATGAATCTACTATGGTAAAAAAAACATAATAGGAAAAAAATGTACACGTATTTTAATGGAATTCGTTGGTTGACTGATGTCAGTGAGATTAGAACTTTTGACTTCTTAGTCAATCACAAGAAGACTTTTACGTCCGAGTCAAGTGGCTGTGGACAAAATAATTAATCTAAATAAACTTAAAACCACAGAAGTTACTCGAACATAAACGCAGCAACTCTCGAATTGCATATTTATGGGGATCAAAGTTTCAAGGATTAGATTCGACGCTCACCCGTACAACCATCACGTTCACCATTTTTAAAAGAAGAAATGGAATAGCAATATTCAGAAATTTGTCGATCACTATAAAATATAATTTTATTAAAACAAAAAAAAAATGATTGTAATTTAAACCATTCTCGCATCTTTTGCGCATACGATGATATGAAGCAGTAAAACTAAAACGAACGTAAACCTACTCAGTGTCATCTCTCACACTCAAATCGACCTAACTAAACAACAAAATCGCATACGATCAGAAAACTAAAGATAAAAATACAAATATCTGACAAGCTCCTTGATAATTGAACATACGAGCAAAACAATTTCAAAACCTTACGCAAGTTCCCATTCTTCCCGCTGCTCCTCCTCCTCTCCTTCTGCCCCTTTGCCGTCATCTTCTTCTTCTCCGCCTCTTGTTTTCTCTTCCTCCTGCTCTTCCTTCTCTTCCTCTCCTTCTTCCTCCACATTTTCTCCTTCTACATCTTCGTCCACCACCTCCTCCTCCTCCTCGTCCTTCGCATCATCATCTTCTTCTTGGCATGCATCCAAAACCGTAACCACATGGACGTCCTCCAAAAACTTGGTGAAGTCACTCACCATGACTCCAAGCAGAACTATCAAATCCAGCCCCACAGCATACGTCAGATTGGCAGTGACAAGAGAAACCAGCCAAAAAAAGCACCCGATCGCGGGTTGCAGACGACGCAACGACCTTGTCGTGGAGCTTGAGGTCGACGCTGCCGCGCAAGGCCCAGTCGAAGGCCAGGAGAGCCATCAAGCCGCCTACGAGATGGAACACGGGCTTCCCGGTGCAAAGGAACCCCTGTAGATGGATTGCGACGGTAGCAGCTTTCACCAGATCGAGCATGTCCATCTCGACGACCCGGCTACGTACAGCGCCGCGCGTCAAATATTTTGATATTGATGCATACAAGTAATCAATTGAGCGTCAAATATTTAAAGTTCTTACCAAATATATATATAGAATCATTCACCACAGGGATTTTATACTGATTCAGACTTCGTCTTACTACAGTTTCCACAAATTACTGTCTCATGAATTTTCACTACAGTGAAGAAGAATACATTTACAACTCTTATTGAATCTTTCACATGTTGAAAGATCTAAGCACACACTCTTGTAATAAGCTTGACAAATTGAAAAACAAAGATCACAAAGGAATGGAGTTTTGGTAATTTAGGAAGGTCTGAAGATAATAGAAAGTGTAGAGAGTCTTGTATCTTGAAAAACTTTAGATACTTTTATATAAACTTGTAAAAAAACAGCCGTTAAAATAAATTATGTTGACGTCTGTAACACATAACGAACGTTCATTCAAACTCTATGTTGAAAGAAGCTCTAGTAGATGTTCGCAATGGATGTTCGAAAATCCTCTGTGTTGCAACACATCTTCAGTGAACATCTACAGTGAACATGTTAAAATCCACTGAGTTGAAACAAGTCTTCAGCATACATTCGCAGCGGACATTCAAAAATGCTCTGTGTTGAACTGCCTGTATTGTCCTTTTGGCAAATGTTTAGGTGGACGTCCATAACTAGGTGGAAGTATTTTTTAAATAAAGATCTACCATATACCTACTGCAAACATTCTGCAAAAATGGCAACAAACTAAAATTTCTTTAAACAATCACATTGATCACAATAAATGTTATAAATCACAAAATATGTAACTAATTCAAATTTCAAATGAAAATTCAACTCACTTGACATCATTAAAATATCATATTCAAATTCTAACACTTGCAATTGTGAATAATAATAAAACGTTTTGAGAAAGAGATGACTTTTTTTTTTTTAAATCCAAATTATTTCAACAAAAGACCCATATTCAAGTTCCATAGCTTTGCATCTATAACACTGGTCATGATCTTTCTACCCCTAAATGTAAAGGAAAGGTCCTTCCATTTTGGACTGATTGTAGGTGAGGAGGGATTCAAATCCCTAATATCGTGGTTTATAATCAAGTACTCTAATCCTCTAAGTTACAAATAGGGGTGTAAATCGAACGGATACAAAGTGAATATGTCAATATTTGAATTCAAATCCAAAATTTTCCATCCACATTCGAATTCATATCTGGATTCGAATGAATGTTAATGTTGGCATTTGTATACGAATCTGTCGGATAAATTCGAATATTATTGTATTCAACCAAAAAACTAAATATAGATAAATCTGTAACTGTATCTGTTAAACATCCGATATCAGATATTCGAATTATCTAGAATATCTGAAATATAGTTAAATGTAAATAATAAATATTATTGATTAGATTAATTAACCATATATGTTATATAGATATTTTTTTGGATACAAATTTTTTCTAACCAAATTTTTTTTTTAAATTAGAATTCGCTTTGTTGAATATCTTTCCAAATGAAAAATCCAAGAATTTGGATGTAGATTTGGAACAGATTTTTGAATTTCAGATAATCATTGACACTCCTAATTACAGGTCTAACCCCTAATTTGGTCTATTAATGACATGTTAATAATCTCAAACAATATGTTTATACATATTATTTCATGTTTTGTTCCAATATACCTAGAAAAAAAAAGCTTTGTTTGACATTTCTAGTACTATCTCAATTAGATCTAGGGTAAACATGGCTAGAATGTCGGAGAAATTCCCTGGTCTTCACTTCAAACGTTGACAACAACGTATGAAGATCTCGTTAACCATGTTAGGGTTGCTGTCATTTATAGAGTTTGATTGTCCTGAGCCAAATACTTATGACCTTAAGAGGGTAGAGAAAATTGTTGAGTAGAAAGAGAGGGATTAGCTAACACGTTGTTGTATACTATCAACACTATACAATGTGCTGTTTAATGTATAGAATACCTTCTCCTCCACAAAAACAATGGCACTTTGAGGTACTTTGGATTGGAAATATAATACTGAGGACCAAGATCTAGAGAAATATTCTATTTCCAAGTTTTTGAAGTATCAGATGGCTGATGGCAAGTCGATGACTTGACAGGCTTATGAATTTTTATTTTTGTGTCATGACCTTCAAGAGGTAGACATGAAGTTTCCTGAAAAATTTATTGTTATATTAATCATCGATAAATTTTCAAAGTCTTGGGAGGTTTTCGGTCTAGATCTCAAGCATAAAAAGGAAAATTTGACACTTGATGATTTTATGATTGATATAGTAATAAAAGAAGAACACATGAGTCAAAACATTGTGATGCCTGTGGAAAGCAATGCTCAGATCAATGTGACAGTTGGTAACAAGCCAAGTAAGGATCAGAAAGAAAAATTAAAAACAAAAATTAAAGTAAAGCCCAAGATCAAAAAACAATCCAAGAATAAACCATGTTGAATTTGTGGTCAGGTTGGACATTGAGCAAAGGAATGTCCGTCTAAGAAAGTCAAGTTACCTAGGGCCACTAATGGAATGTTGGTTAACATGATGACCTCTGCTCTTAAAAACAATGACGGGTATTTTACTGTAAAACTTACTCTTTACTATTTATGAACCACATTACTAGATTGTAGACATTGAGGCTAATGTGCATATTTGCGCTAACAAGTCTCTATTTGTGTCTTATCAACTCGTCAACAGGAGTACAATGATGCTTGGTGACTTGACAACTATAGAAGTGACAGAGGATGGTCGTGTGGAACTGAAGTTTCTTTCTAGAAAGGTTCTGACTTTACACAAAGTCAGATATGTTCCTACGATACGCGGAAACATTCTGAGTAGTCATATATTAGTTAGAAAAGATTTTCGGTTAGATTGTAAATGTAATAAAGTTATTGTTTCACATTTAAGTACTAATTTTTTTTTATGGAAAATGTTATTTGTGTGATGTTGAAGATTTATTTAAACTTTATGTTGATCGTGTTAATAAGGCATGTGTAAATGATGATATTGTTCATTTTATTGTTTATAGTATTAAATCTTCTGATATTTGGCAGGAACGTTTAGGACATGTTAATTTTGATGACCTAAATAGAACAATGAATTTGAATTTTATTTCTAAGGCTACATTTATAGAAAACATAAGTGTAAAATATGTGTGGAGGCTAAACAACCTAGGAAACCTTTCCATGTGGTCAATAAAAAAAAATCAGATATACTTGGTTTACTGCATACAGATGTTTGTGAATTTAATGGCATGATAACTAAGGATAATAAGAAATATTTCATCATGTTTATTGATGATTGTAGTAAATACTATTTTGTTTATTTACTGAAAAATAAAGATGAGATTCTTAGTAAAATTTTAATTTATAACAGTGAAGTTGAAACTCAAACTGATAAAGTACTTAAAAGATTAAAATCTGATAGGAGTGGAGAATATATGTTTAACATGTTTCAATAATACTGTCAAAGTGTTGATATTGTATATGAGGTGACGGCTCCTTATTCACTACAGTTTAATGAAATAGCAAATGAAAAAATAAAATCTTGACAGATATGATAAATGCTTTACTACAAAGTTCTAGTTTACTTTTTTATATGTAGGGAGAAGCTTTAAATACGACTTGCCATATTTTAAATAGTTTCTCATAAGCATAAAGAAAGTAGTCATTTTGAGCTTTAGTAAGGTCGCAAGATAAGTCTCAAACATCTCAAAGTGTGGGAGTGTCTTACAAAAGTACTGATCTCAAAGCACAAGAGAAAGAAATTGAGACCTAAAACAGTATATGCTATATTTTTAGGCTATGTGGAAACTAATTATGCTTATAGATTCTTAGTAATAAAATTTGATGTTTCAGACATAAAGGTTAATACTATAGTAGAATTCTGTGATCAAACATTCTTTGAAAACGTGTTTCCTATGAAGACACGTTTTCCCCAAAGTATTTCCTCCTTACTACTGGTTCCATTCCCAACTATGTGGAAAGGATGACAAATGTGGGGGATGAACCTAATAGTGTTATTTCCAGATCAGATCAATCTATGGCAATAACTGAGCTTAGGAGAAGTAAGAAAGTTAGGATATCCAAAGACATTGGAAGTGACTTTGTTACTTTCAATGTGGAGGATGATCCTATACCCTTCCAACAAGTTATGACTTCACTAGAAGCAAAGTTTGGAAGGAGTCTATCAATAGTAAAATTTAATCAATTGTCTCTAATGGGATATGGGAATTGATTGATTTACCTCTTGGGTGTAAATGAATTTTTAAGAAGAAACTAAATCTAGATGAAACAATCAATAAGTATAAGGCCAGATTAATTGCCAAAGGATTTACATAACGAGAGGGAATAAACTATTTTGATATTTATTCATATGTTTCTCGTATGACTACAATTAGGGTGCTTGTAGCATTGGAATGAAAATAGATAGAAATGGAATGAACTCTGGAATTGAATGGAATAGAATAGATTTATTCCATTCCTGTGTTTGGTATGTAATAGAATTGCAAAATGTAATTGACAAACAATTCCTTTCTAATATTTGATACATAAGAATAGAATAGAAATGGAAATATAAAATTTGGAAGATTAACAACTACATATTAACAAAAATATCCTGTCAATTTGGAAAATAAAATAAAATAATTTTTTTCCATACACACTACAATATACACATACACATAAAATTTTTAACATAGATAATCTTTTCTAAATTAACATTAACATAGATAATCCTTTCTAAATTAGCATTAACAAAATATTCTTGGTAGAATAAAATTTTTTTGTAGGAAAAGAAGACAATAAAAAATATCAATATTCTTTGTAAAAAAAATACATACACAAAAAAATAGGAAAAGAAGACGAAAAAGCAAAAAATACAAAAAAGAGATGGTTGTAGAAGAGAGAAGGCCGTAGAGGAAGAGGGAGGGCTTCGAAAGAGGAGGGTGACTAGACATGGAAATCGGACCGAGCCAGCCCTGGGTCGTCCAGCGTAGCCTAGGCCCATGACGGCCTTAGCCCGTCTAGCCCAGCACCGGGTTGGGCCAGGCTAGGCCCATCGTGGGCCGTGCCGAGCCCACGTGCTAGGCTCCCGTAGGCCCGTAGAATAGGTCCATTTTGGCTGAAATAGAAAAAAAGAAGGGTTGGGCCTGTGGACCCGAAATAAAAAAAGGTATTCGTAAAGTTCCTCAAGAATATTATTATGCAATGATGTAAAACATCTTTTGTATTTTTTTTATTTTTTATGTTTTTTTATTTTTTTTAATGTATTAAAAAATTATTTTTTTATTAATAACAAATTTTAATTTTAAAATTTAAATTTTGGCTCCATGGACCGGGCCAGCCTAGCCTGGCCCATCAATAGGTCGTGGGCCGGGTCGGGCCCATGGTCTGTTAAAAGAAGCTCAACTTGGCTCAGCCCGGTCCAGCCTGCAGGCTAGCCCATCATGGTCCAGGCCCAAACAGGCCCTTGCTTTTTTGGGCCAGGTCGGCCCAACTCGACCCACATTCCATAACTAAAGGTGACAGATGTCGGGAACACGCTACGGAGAAGGAGGAATGGCTGCGGAGAAGGAGGAACGACTGTAGAGGAAGGTCATGACGTTTTTAGGATGATTCCCAATGGAATGGGAATCAAATTCCTTACCTCTCAGAAAGGAATGAAATTCCCATGTTCAATGGAAATTTGATTCCCAAGGGAATTTCATTCCCATGCCTATTCCAAAGATTTTTTTTGTATCAAACATTGGAATGAAATTCTCTCATTCCATTCCTGTCCATTCTAGTCTCCATTCCAACGTACCAAACACTACCTAACATTCATATATGACATCACCATACATCAAATGGAAGTAAAAACTGCATTTTTACATAATGATCTCTAAGAGGAGATTTATATGGATCAATCAGAAGGTTTTGTAGCTTGGGGAATGAAAGAAAGGTGTGTAAACTTGTAAAGTCTTTGTATGGATTGAAACAAGTCCCTAAATAGTGGCATGAAAAGTTTGATCAAACCATATTTTCTTTTGGCTTTAGTGTTAATGAGTCTGATAAGTGTGTCTATTGCAAAAGTATCAATGATGAATACATTATTCTATGCTTGTATGTAGATAATATACTATTGTTTGGATTTAACTTGAGTATTATTAATGAGATCGAATCATCCTTGTGAAGTAAATTTGAAATGAATGATATGGGTGTTGTTGATGTGATTCTAGGGCTCAAAATCACTAGGTGAATTGATAGTACAGTTCTCTTATAGTTTCATTATGTTGAGAAAATATTGGAGAAATTCGACCATAGTACATGTAGATTTATAAAAAACCCATATGATTCTTTAAAACCTCTGTACAAGAATGAAAGTGGAATTTTTGTGTCTCAATTAAGATACTCATAGATCATTAGTAGTTTGATGTATCTTGCAAATTGCACAAGACCAGATATTTCATTTGTGGTGTGCAAGTTAAGTAGATACACAAGTTGCCCAAATAAGATCCAATGGGAGGCCTTGGATAGAATACTTAAGTACTTAAAGGAAACAATTTCCCTTGAGCTGCATTATGGAAAACATTCTTCTATCTTGGAAGGACATAGTTATGTCAACTCGATAGCTAAGAGCTCTGAAAGTAATTGGATCTCAGGGTATATATTTACCTTAGGTGGCGGCTCTGTCACCCGGAGTTCTAATAAAAAGACTATTTTGTCTCGATCCACATTTAAGACAGAGTTATGTGCTTTGGATGAAACTGGGATGGAAGCTAAATGGCTAAAGGGACTTATATCTAGTTTACCTATGGTAAACAAGTCTCTTCCTACAATCTCAGTAGATTGTGATAACATGACAACGATTGCTAAAATCAATAGTTCCAAGTACAATCAAAAGCAAAGGAGACATATTCAAGTTAGACAAAGTTTGTAAGCAAACTTGTGTCTGATGTAATTATAGCTGTGAACTTTAATATTACCAAAGATAACACAGCTGATCATCTCACTAAGGGACTAGCTTTAGCCCTAGTTCAGAAATCCAAGTTAGGGATGGGACTGAAACCTATTAAGGATTCACAGGCAGCAGTAATCCAACTTAACTAAATGGAGATTCCACAAAGTGGATTTAATGTAGTAGTAACAAGTTGTTTTGTGAATTTGTATGACATCTTAAATATTTAGTTATACTTGTGTATATGAGTGTTTATCTCCTGTAAGCCTAAGAATCTCATGACTACAAATTGGTAAGAGAGTATTCTCTGAATGGGGTCAAATCTTATGACGAAATGCTAGCAGTACATCCTTGGAGATGCCCAACTAAATGATTGACATTGTAAGACCGTAACAGAAGAATTGGGTTGTCTCTTGAAGTCAATTATGATTCAAGATATGGATGCATGGCCATTAATGCATCAAACCTAAAGATTATTACCATAGCCTTTGTTATGTTATTACCAATAGATATCTTCACACCAAAGGTTCAAATTCAAGACGTAAGTTCACCTAGTTCTTGTAAAGGTAATATTGGTTAACTCAGGTAATGGTTCAAATCAGAAAGTACCATTATTGAAAGTATAATATGATAGTTATTTTAGATAACACACTACATTTTAAACTTTGTGGGGGATTATTGAACATTTAATTAATCAAGTTTAAGTTAGACTTAGTTGGGCTCATGACACTTGATTAAATAATGTTCATGTTAAGCCCATTACATTGCTTGTATTAATAAGGTTTAAATTTCTAGTGGTAAGTCCAAAAGTATAAGTCCAATAGAGAGAAAATTTTGGAGGAAATGTTTTGAAGGGTATTTTTTGTGCATGTCTGTAGGACTAAATATGTGGTACTTTAGTCCCACATTAGAGATGTGCAAAAACTTGGATGATCCATTTTTCAAAAAGTTCTAGAACAATTGTTTACAAGAACTTAGACTATGTATAAATGACCACACACATGTGCATACACACGTGCTAGGCGAGGTCAGACTCGACCTTCGGACTTTCAAACTTGAGGAAATGGTCTTTGGTCTCTGGATATTTTTTACACAAAATTATATTGGTTAATTAAGTTTAATTAAGGCCTTACTTAATTAGTTATAATTAGACTTTACTTACTTAATTACAATTGGGCCTTTCAAAAATAACCTCCAATGGATGTGTAGAAAGAATATATAAGACGAGGGGCGACGATTTTGAAAAGAATTTTTCCTTTTTCTACTCTTGCATTTTTCCCTTTTTGTTCTCTACGCTCTAACTACTCTGTGCCTTACAACTAAGACTCTTTGTGCTACTTCAATCAGAGGCGACTTAAGTGTGGTCGTAGTATAGACGAGAATACGGTACATTTTCCATCTACTACATCGTTTTATCTTAAAAGGAATAGTGTTTAATCTTGTGTATCGACATGAAAGTTGTTATTTTTTCTAAGATTAGTCCTTTGAGAGGACTCGATAAGATGGTTTCTAACTTTATCCTTTTTGTTTTGGTTTTATTTTATGTATTGTTTGTTATTGATTTTTCCTAGATTATATGAATATAACTGTTAATGATATGTTAATAATCTCAATCCATATATTTATACATGTTATTTCAGGTTTCATTCCAACATATCAAACAATCAATCGTTCATCAATTCTGTCCCATTTAATCGCGCATATTCTTTTCATCGGAAGCGGCATATTCATGGGCTTTGCTCCATTGACAAGACTAATCTAGCGTGTACCTACTATTTCCTAGTGGGCCGAAATGTAGCTCCCATAGCTCAGCAAAGGAGAACAGCAAGGCCCATGAACCTAAGTGGGTCCAGATTGAGGACTGTCAATAATTTAGATGAAATCAGAACGTTTCTAGATCCTTCACCTCTCTTTGTCAAAATCTTAGTTGACGACTACCAAAGCCTAGAGAGAAGGAATTTCCTGTAGCTCCTCCAAATCCTCCCACTCCAGTAAACCACACGAATAATACATATATATAAATAAATGACAGGGAATATGGATGGTAGAGATATTTATTATAAAAGTTATCTCTACATGAAATATCAAATATGTTCCTAATTTGTCCTATCGGGTACAGAACCTGATGGGCTAATACCACCCTGCAAATCCAACAAAGACATAATAGAGACGCTGTAGCTAAACTGAGGTCCAACAACCATGAACGGCGAAAAACAATGCATATAATCTATTTATTTATTACGATCCGAACTCACATGAGTTGAGAATCAGAGTCTTAGACGATCTACAACAGCGACACAACAGAGATCCAACGGCTGCCGTGAATCTCACGAACAAAGACGGCAGCAGATTTTTTTGACTACAATCGATTAAACTCCCATCGCACAATGCTTGCACACGCCTTGGTCCTCAGCCGTCAGCCGTTGGACACGCCACCAGTCACCCGGACAACGCCCTTCGTTCGGGATGATGCGTTGCATCGGCCTCTGCCTTCTCACACGTCTTCAGTTTTCAA
Organism: Posidonia australis; assembly: GCA_024699735.1. Lineage (NCBI taxonomy): Eukaryota > Viridiplantae > Streptophyta > Magnoliopsida > Alismatales > Posidoniaceae > Posidonia > Posidonia australis. Next base: position 3,252 of record JAMKQA010004980.1, on the reverse strand, counting down.
CCCAACACCTTTGTCCGCTTCGCCTCTTCCAAATTCCCGCCAGTAGGCAAAAAAAAACAGAACACCCCGTCGGGCGTGGTTGGAATAATCAAACCACCATTTGCCTATAATAATGCCGTGATTACCGGTGCAAGCGATCCTGTTCTAATCCGTGGCTGTCATGCACTTGAAACGCAGGTCTGCGTTTAGGATATTGGCAAGTTGAGTTCTACTTTAGATTATTGGACGTCATCGTGTGTTGCGAGGTGTGATATCAGAACATCTTGCCGGATTGCATGTAGGTGTACGAATGTCTTCCGTGTAAACCGTCAAAGATGTTTTTTTTTCTTCCCCTTTTGGCACTACGCATGCAACTATGTTTTTAGGTGTGGATATGTTATGTTTGTTTAGTGATGCACCAGATTTGGTTCTCGTCTTCGTCTAGGGTTTTGTTTCCAAATTGTCAAGATTATCTTGTATTTTATCACGTTGTGGCGATGGGATGATCCCTTTGGCCATTTACTTTGATGTAATTCGTTGAATAGGTCAGACAGTCGACAAACTTACAACATTATTTTCTTAGGTTGTAAAGACGAATTCACATATATAAAAATAGAATTAAGACTATATAACCATCATCTTGAATGCTGAACATGAACAATTAATAAACCTGCCAGGATAATGCAGCCAGATCTGTTAGCTGGATGGCCTCGACATTAGATTTCGAGGTAGCAAATACCAGGTCACAGTAATCTTGGGCATAACCTATTTTTTAAGCTACAGATATAATCTAAATTTTTTCCAACACAAACAATCTCTTATTTCAAGACAAGTAAAAGACCTTCCTTTAAAGTATACAAAAACTTAGAATATAGTGTGAGATTAGATTCCTTTTAGTCCAGGATCGAGATTCTCGTCTCTTATTTAATTACTTAATGGTTTATCATATTATCCTAGCTAGGGTTTTATCCTTTTATCATTGTTAGATTCTCAACTTTGGTAAGAGTAGGAAATTCCATGTTATCCTAAAAGAACTTAGCATATTAATTAATTTCTTCTTGATAAGTCATACGAGAATATTTGAGGGATCTGAAAGCGAGTCTAGTCAGTCTTTTCTGACTTTTCATTCACAAAATTTCTCAATCTTTTAAAAGCAAAGCGCGTTCCCTTTTCTAATAAGTTCTCCTTTCGAGGATCAAACGATATAATATTTTGCACTTCTTGCAAGTACATAGTTTCCAATTAGGAACTAATATTGGTAACTAACTTGCAGCCTCACCCTCTCTCGTAACCTGCGATTAAAACCCTAGCTGTCAGCGAAAATGGTGATACGCAGCTAACCAATTAATGGTCTATAAACAGCACCATAGCAGAACAGACCACTAGTATCAGGTGTCCAGCACGATTGACATGTATAGTACTCCCAAACAACATCAATGTACATGCGTAGTGCTGAACTGCTGACGAGCCCATCACAATGATCCACACGCAAGCACACACAAACGCACGCATTACAGCATCCCACTGGTAGCTGCAAGTTGCGAAAGCTAGCAGTTACAGTCAGCAACACATCTAGCTAATGATGAGGCCGGTGATGATCAAACACAAACTCCACACACAGCGCAAACACATGCGGTGTACTGTCGATGGTCTTCAGATCTCTTATCTTGGCTAGCTAGCTATCGCTCCCATCTCGATCAGACAGCTACACTGTGCTCGTCATCTAGCTAGCTAGACCACATGGCATCCCAGTTAGCCCACCTGGCAGGCACCAGCGAGCAGAGGGTAAACTGTTACAGCAAAGGTAAGGGAGAAGAGATCGAAAAAACGAAGGAGGGAAAGCAACATGTAAACACAGCTCCCCCAGTTTCTATCCATGGGTGAGAAGTGACAGGAGTCGAGAACTGCCAACCAACAGTGGTAGTCAGGGCCTGCGCACGTGCATGTCTCATGCAAGTGGCAAGGACCACCCCGTGACTTTGATCAGGGGAACGTACGGCGTACGATCAGGAACAGACGGCTGAGGCGGGCGTCGGCAATGGACTCATTGGTGGTGGTGGTTTGGTGTCCCTCTGGCAGGAAGTAAATAGCGCACCTAACGCTGGGAGGCGACGAAAGCGACCGGTCGGACGACGGCGTGGGCAGTTTGGTCGTTCCGGGTGCAGGAATTCTGAATTCTGACAGAGGGTAGAGTGTCGAATTGGGTTTTTTATGTATTATATAATTCTGTAGGGTCGCTGTCAAACTGCAGACCAACGTTTAACTTTGGGAAGGGGGAAAATATACTTTTCCACCTGACTTCTTTATTCTTTTTCTTTTGCCTTTTTTTTCCCCTCTTTTCTTCCTTCTTTTACGTATAAGAACAAGTGGACTGGGATCGGGACCCACGTCGTAGACCGTAGTGGCCTAGTGGGTGTTGTTGCTGGTAATTTCGTTGTCAAAGTTGGGCGATGTTTGTTGCCACGAGGGTGGATTATCAGGATATATCATATATGAGGCTCTAATCAGGATTTTGGCCGATTTTGGATGAACGATTGAACTAACGTCTAAAATCACCTTCGGATCCTTCCTAGTGTAAATGGTCAAGTGAAATCGAAATGGAAGGAGGAGATGGATTTATTGTAAATTGGAACGCGATTCCAGGTGGATTCTAACGTGGTATTCCAAACCGGCAACCACAACAAACGTATACAATTAATAAGAATCTCGCCGTCTCTATCTCGATATCTTCTGCCAGTCACACACAAGAAAAGTCGTCTTTACCATCGAACTCTGAAGATAAATAAAAAAGTTTTTATCTTTAGTCATCCTCCTGTCGGTGCACAGACCACTGTTTCCAACCTTTTAAGCTTCACAAACCCTCGTTACACCTCCCTCGTTTGGATGGTACGATAAGCTTTGGGTGAATTGTGACCAGCACCCCTCAGTCCCTGACGTAGTTTGGTAAACGTGTGTCTTATTGCACAAAGGTTTGCTAGCAATACTATTTTACCATTTCCTCTTTGTACACCGTATCATCACCATGGATACTTTGTGCATAGAACTAGCGTGCAGATTAACTTGCACTGAAGTTTGTACACCGTATCTTTTTTTAGATTATGATCCTATATATAATATAAAATCATCCTATTTTCAATATATATTTTTTGGATAAGTTTATATATTTCAATAACTTAGAATCTTAACGAACTAATTAATGAATATAATTATTATGTAATTAAATGATATATATATATATATATATATATATATATATATATATATATATATAGT
>JAMKQA010004979.1:0-14686 GCA_024699735.1 Posidonia australis | reverse complement strand
CCAAGTGTGTTGACAAGTGAGAAATACAATCCTTTTAAAACTTAAAAAGAAATGTCACATTTAGCACAGAATTTGGGAGTACAGAGTACTTTTCCACAAAAGACATCATAATTTACAATTTAAATATCTTAACTCCTTGCTAGGGTAGAGCTATTCTTCCATTTATATAGATTAAGAAAAAACCATCAGAATTCAAAAGACCAACCCCAATGAGCTCTGATAAGTTATTAAATGATTGTATGAAGGGAAATGCCATGGAAATTATAAAAATATCACTGAAATCCATCAAATATTTTGGAAGCACTTCTCCAGAATGTAATAATTTTACTCCATTACTCATGCTAGAGTACACTAGTCCTTCATTTAAATAATGTTCATTCTACAGCTTCAAACATAGTCAATGAAAAGAGCAAAAAGATAAGAATGTTAACGTAAAAAAAATCCATCAAAAACATTCTAGAAAGACATTGTTCCATTGCGTCATGGTAAAGGGACACAAGGGCAAGAACCCAATCACATTTATAGTATCATTTTCTTTAATGTATGATAATTACACACAAGCAAGCAGATAGAAAGGAGATGGATACGTAGATCAGCTAGGTTCACCCCGAATTTAGCCCCATATTGCTTAGAGAAAACTCTCAAGAAGTGACTTAACCAAATAAAGACCTTAGCCTACTATCACTGCAAGTTTGTTATGGGTTCGTTGGCCTTGGATTTCACAAAAGTAATATTTGGTCCATGTTATGAAGTATGCCATATTGTGAATCAATCCAACCTTAAAAGATAGTGATACATATATGATCTCCATGTTAAAAGAAATGAAAATCAGGAAGAGAAAAACAGAAACATAGTCAACAACTAAAAGGATGGTTGTTGTGTTGAGAATGCTTCACTTAGTCATTGGCATTCTAGTTTGATTCAACTAAATACTGTCTTTTTACACACTGCAAAAATCACACACTGCAACTAAATACTGTCTTTTTAGGCAGCATGCTTCCTAGTCCACTTGCCTGCTTGATGTTTCTTGGCACCTTGGGTTCGTGGCTACAATCTTAGTTTCTCTCAGTTTTTAATCTGATTGTTGCAAATGATATACAGATTCTGATTTGATGTCTTCATGTTAATCAAAAGCAGAGAATTTAGAGTGTTTAGCGTATTTACTTGGACACAGCCAAGACTGACCTTCTGCAACTCCCAGAGTATATCTTGTCTTTTCCGTTCGCATAGATTCAAGGTTTGATAGCAGGCTAGGAACCTAGTAATTTATAGAGTATATGTTTGTTCTTCAAGACAAGCCTTTTTGAATTTTTGTAATATATTCTTGCTAGCTTTTATAGAAGGGCACAAACTTTTTATGCCAATGTTGATGGGGGAGATATTTAGGAGAAATGGGATCGAGTACCTTAGCGTTCTCTTAGAGTGAAAGAACAGGGAACTATTATTCTGAGTGTGCTGGAGAGGACATTCTTAGGCTTCATTTAATTCAAATTAATCTATTCAAAGAAATTGCATATTTTAGTCCTTCAATGACTAATTTGAAAGGATTGCACAATTTTTATCAGAAAGAATATACATTCTGTGCCCTTCAATGTAAATAGTCATAATAAATGTTGTAGCCACGACCATGCATCCCTATGTATACCATCATTTCCTGCATAAATTATGTAATGCAGATGAATCACAGATATTTTCTGAGACATCCCAGGGGTATGCTTGACACAGCCAAAAAGGAAAAAGGATTCTTTTTCACTCAGGGTGTGTCTTACACAGACATTAAATTGTTTTTAGAAGTTGAAGTGTGCTTTATTTAGATTTTGGTCTTTTAGGCTCTGATCAATATACTGCTCCCTGTAATTTTGTCTATTCAACTGTGGTGATGGTAGTTTGGGGGGCTCTGTACAAAGAGGTGACAACTATGAGTGTAGGAACATGAAGCTTCTCCTCAAGCAGCAACAGAGGGTAAGCTAAATTGTCTTTTATCTGTACTTGTATTGAAATATTTTGGCACACTAGTATTTGTATACAAGGCATTTTTTTAGTATCTATATCATACATTTAAACATAATGTTGCAAGTACACTACTACTATCAAATGAAATTTGTAAAATGGGGCATGCCCACTATGTATTAAATAATTCATTTCATATGGTGTTATTATTAATCCTCAATGCTTGTGATCCTATGGGAAAATCCTAAAAAAACATCTAATTTAGGCCACCTGTGGAGAATTTTTTTAGTTATTAAATAGTTCAAGGTGGACTATAGATATAACAAGATCTCTTCAATTGGATACTATATATTATATCACACAATGTTCATATTTATTTTTATTTACTTAGGTCAACTTTCAAATTTGGCTGCAGTTTTTTTATATTTGTGAGCATATTCTTTTTTTTTGTTAACGGTATGCATGTTCCAGAATTCGAACCCGAGACCTGTAGCGAGTTTAAAGTTCTCCCTACCACTGTGACAATGAGACATTGTCTTTGTGAGCATATTCTGCTGCACTATTGTTTGTTGAATATACTTGCTTGCATGACGTCATTGCTGCTACTTATTTGTTGAATGTTCTATGCTTAATTAATGAAATATCTATCGTCATCTACTGTGTTTCCTTTATTCATAGCATAATTGTTGTCAAAAATCAAAAGAAACTCAAAAGTGGACTTCTAAAAGAGTACCTAATTGTCTTGGGCTTCGTACTTGTTTTTTTTTATAAAAATTGAGTAACATCTAGTTATGTTTTTTAATTATACATTTCTTTTGATCTTATACTTATAGCATGAGATGATAGAATGGCAATGCCCAAAAAATAAATACATGGATAAAATACAAAACGATGAGCTAGTAACAAAAAAAGATATATTAAAAGAAAGAAACATAATGAACAAAAATGCAATGTCATGGTGAGAATAGAGAAGCATGAGCTAGTAACAAAATAAAATATATTAAAAGAAAAGAATGCAATGAACAATAAAGAAATGCATAGATTGAAGGAACAAATTTTTTAAACAATGTATGTTTTTTTTTAAATTATTTTCTTTTCTTATAGATTATTTTGTTAATTTTTGGTTGCCAGGAAGGAGGGTTTTCACAAGGGCTTACTTCTACGAAGAACTCTTACAGTACCTTCACAAGATGGAAGACAAATATGAAGCTTTTTAGAAATGGAATGAGCTACAAATTTCTGAACATGTTGATGGTTGCATTACTCTTACTTGCATAACAGAGGATACAGAAGGAGATACATCGTAGTTGTAATAAAAAGGAGGCATTACAAAGGGATATTAACACTTTGAAAAAAAAATGCATGTAGAGGTCCAAGTGTTTTCTGAGACCTACTTCAGAAAAACCTGATACCGTTTATCTGTGATTAACACTTTGAGGAATTAAAAATAAGAAAGAGGTGTGTCACCGTAAGGTCTTGAAAACACAGACTATGTGAAAACTCTAGCATATTTATTACATTAATCACCACAGAAAACAGGTAAAATTATATAAATTTGAAAGTATATGCATAACGTGTTCATGGAACAACCACTGTTGAATTCTAAACAGATCTGATCAAAAGACAAGGACATATAGCGGGGTGCTTCTTGTGCAGTACAATGGGAATGCGGAGGCTGTCATCTAGCAAATATTTGCGTAGATCGTGTATACAGTGGTACCTGGAGGAGCACCGTCGACAGGCGGGAGAAGGATGCGGCGCAGGAGGAGCACCGTCGACAGGCGGGAGGAGGATGCGACGCAGGAGGAGCACCGTCGACAGGCGAGAGGAGGATGCGGCGCAGGAGGAGCACCGTCGACAGGCGGGAGGAGGATGCCGCGCAAGAGGAGGCGGAAAAGACGCGAACGGAGGAGAATTTACGTTAAGAAAGAAAGGGACAGAACGACCTTCGTCGAGGTATTTTATACCTGATTAGCGAGGACATTAACAAGGATATTTCCTCGCTATGTAGTCGCTAAATTCAAGCGAGGACATTGCGAGAAAAAAATTCCTCGCAAAAAAGTCGCTATGGTATTGCGAGAACATTTCCTCGCAAGATCCCCGCTATATGTCCTCGTTATATTATTACGAGGACATGTCCTCGCTAAGTCCTGCTTGTTGTCCTCGCAAAATCTAATTTTTCTTGTAGTGACTGCACGATGGTAGGCTGTAGAGGCTGTGACAACAAGCGACAGACGATGATGAATAGTGGATGGCGATGGGCAATGGTGGTAGCGGTAGCGATGGTGGCGATGACGGTGAGGGTAATATAGTCTTCCGATTAATTCATAAGTATTTATTAGACATTGTGACCATGCCAACCCGGGGTCCAGTGCGGAGTCGCGCCAGAGGGAGGAGATCACAACCATGCCAAGATGGCGAAGGCGCAAGATAGGATAAAGGTAAAAGAAAAAAGAGTCGCTACCTAATCTTTTAAGGGAAAGACGAGGAAAACCATAAAAGATTGAATGCATGAGATGCAGATGTGAAGGCCGGATGTCTACTAACCAGAGGATGGGTAAGGATTCCTATTATGCACGAGGAAGGTATTAGGCACCCTCGTGCGTCCGAGAAACTCGGTCTTTCTAGCCTAAATCGCTTGCTACGGCTAAATGAATGCTTGCTAAACCTAGACCATGCTCTAAACATGCTAATGTGAATGGCATGACAAGACTGGATGGATGTGCATGACGATATGCAAAAATTGCGAAGAAATCTACATAAAATGACAAAATCGCAAAATACGACACGACAAAAGGGAATCACATGAAATGACGAGGTTCTTAATGAGAAAGGCTTAGAAAACTATTCAGACCTCGAGAAAATCGATAATGCAAACAACCTAGGTCAGCAAAATCATGAAAAACATTGTGGAAATCCGGGTGGAAAAATTGCAGAGAAGTCCAAGTAAAACGGCAAACTTGGATGTATAAAGTAATTCACATAAAATGACAATGTTTTTTTGCAAAGAATGACTCAAAAAATCACACCAGTGTCAAAGGGATAAAAAATACTACAGACCCAAATTATCAGAAGCGTAGAAAACATCATAGAGATCTGAATGGGAAAATTGCAAAGATACCCCCATGAAATATATAAATGACACAATGTGAGGAAAATCATATAAAATGACGGTATTTTTGGACCGATTGCTTAGGGAAACCATACTGATGTCAAAAGGATAAAAAGTGGGATTAACCTAAGTCCTCAGAATCATAAAAAAGGTTGTGAAAATCAAAAGGAAAACATAATCCGCAAATGAGCCAATGTGGGCCTCTTGGTCAGTTTGTATACGCCCTCAGGTGATGAAATCCAAATCAAATAAAAAAGTTTGAAACGTTAGACTAAAACAGATCAAATCGAAATATTGAATAAGAAACTCTGAAGATAAAGTGAAGGAAGAAATCCACGAAGGAAAGGCATGAGATGTAGGCTCGCTAAATAAGGATGCAAATGTAAGGAGAAGCAATATGAAATGCATATATAAGTGCCTAAATGTGCAAAAATTCTAAAGAATGGCTTAGACAAGGACTATACAAGACTGAGTGCAAAACATGAGACGCATGCTCATGAATTAGAGGCACAACGGTAATTTGGTCATTTTCCTAGTCAGATGTGATAAATGCTAGCATGGGTGTAATGCTTGGTCTGAGTTATGTCAAAATATGTACAAAACGTCCAGAATGTGTTATTTGCAAGAAAACATGAAGGGAAAAACAATAACATGATATAAACACAATAAAAGACAAGTATGGGGACTGAAATGCAAAATTCACAAAAAGAAAAAGAATCTGGATGAAAACTACATTCATGGCTTCTATTCTAACATGTAGATGATGAATCCCATGTCAATATGGCATTGAGATGTAAAAATTGCACTTGGATAATTTCTTGAAAATTCAGGGTCTAAAATGCAAAATTCACACATAGGTGCAAATGGAGTCGAAATATGAAACTAAAGATTGATTTATAGCGAAAACATGGCTCTTAAATGAAGTCTATGATTAAATGCAAGATGAATGCGATAAGTGAAAAATAACAAAAATATGCAAGAAAACATTTTAAAATCCTAAAGGATGTATTAAATAATCTAAGGGCCTATATGCAAATTGTATGTACTCAGGAATTGTTTATTAGGAACCCAAGGGCTTATGCACAAAATTCCAGGGGCCTGAATGTGACAAAAAAAATGGGATTTTATAATGATCAGTGCAATTATGACATTTATTAAGGTTCAAGATGCAAAATTCACAGTAAAACTCATTTTTAAATTTTCTAGGGACTTAATGTAAAAGGTCAGGACCAAAATGTAAAGGAAATTTGATTTTTATGATGGGTAGTGTGATTTTTAAATCTTTTAGGGTTTAGAATGCAATTTTACAGGGGAAACTTATTTTAAAATGTTTCTGGCGCTAAATGCAAATTTTTAGGACCTAATTATAAAGAAAATATGGATGCAAGGGCTTAAATGTGATAAAATATGCATAAAAAGGCTAAAAATATAAATTAAAAGTAACAGAAAAAAAAGATGCAATTTTCACAAGGACAATAAAACAACAAAAGAGTATTTAAAATGACAGGGGCTTAAATGTAAACAAACATGCATGAATAAAGCTAAAAATGAAAGTAAAAAAAGAAATAGGGTAAAGAATGTAATATTTACACTGATAATAAAGAACTAAAAGGTTATTTAAAATATTAGGGACTTCAGCATAAATAAAAGGACTTATTAGTAATAAATAAGGACTCAAACGCAAATACCCTAAAACTAAGGGAAACAAAATAAAAGAAGCATAAAAAAACGATGGCCGCCGATGATTCGAAGATCACTGGCGGTAGAGGGCTGGGAAGGCCATCCAAGGCCTTCCCGGGGGTCAATCCCTCATCGAAGGGTGAGGAAAGTAAGATGGGAGGAGAGGGAGAGATCCATCGGCGCTGATGATCCATCCAGCAACTGAAACGGCGGGTCGACGTCTCCCCCGGCCGTTCTTCTCTGGCGATGGCGAGCTTCACGAACGGCGATTCCACGGACGTCCAAGTGGCAAACTAAGGGTCCAGGGGGTTTGGAGGAGAGGCGACGGAGCTCCTCGGGGTATCGGGCACGGCTGTGGTGGCCCGAGGCGCGCCACCCATCCTAGACTCCGGTGATGATTGCGACGACGGTGGGGACGATGCTCCGAGGCCTGGAATGGCTACGCGGGCGCTTGCGGGGGACTCAAGGAGGCACAGCGGAGCTTCTCGATGTAGCGGTAGGGAGTGGGGCGTCTGGAGTGCTCCAACGCTCCTCGACGGCGGTCTACGGAGGTAGCGGGGTTGCGGCGACGACGACGGTGCAATGATCTTCGCGTGGCTAAAGGGGGGTGCCTCAAGGGCATGGGAGCTCTCGGAGGATAAGGAAGATAAGGAGGAGAGAAGAGAGGAGTCAAGGACCCCTCCCGGAGCCAGGAAGCCACTGGCTTCGTCGACATTGGGAAACCCACCACTGACGACAGAAGTGACGGCGGACAAGGGGGTATTTCCTCGTCCAAATGTCACCTGGGGAGTCTACAGGAGCTAGGGGGCCTAAGGCAAAAGAAAACAAACCAAAAGAAAGAGACCGGGGGTTACCTGATCGGAGGATGTAGCTCCCCGACGAAGCTCGATGGCAAGGCTCTGGCTTCTCCGGCGATGCCCTGGCTGCTGCTAAAAAGGGGTTTTTGGGCTGGGAAAAGGTCAGAGAGGGTTGCTGGATGCGGGTTGGATGATTTAGAAGGATCCAAATGCTTGAGAGGCTGGAAGCAGAGACCCCCTCGTCTGTTGGCAGTGAGGAGGTTTTAAACTTCGACAGGCTTCCTCCCCACCGTCAATCCTCCTCATAAGGGGCCAGCGCCGTAGGATTGAGCGCATGGCCAAGGTGGAAAGTCCAGTGACCTCGTGGGAGCAAGATGTGTGCCGAGAAATCTGGGATTGATCGCTAGAGTTTTCGCTAGAAATCAAGGACTCGTCGGAATTATTTTTTTGCTTTTCTAAAGTTTTCTGGTTTATGAATTAAATGGGCTATTGGACTGCAAATGGGCTTAGGGTTTTGGTTTTTGTTTTGGATTCTTTTTTTTAGGATTTTTTTTTTAAGTTTTAAATTAGGGTTTTGTGATTAAATTTGATTTTTAATTTTGGGATTTAAGGTTTAATTAATTAGGGTTTTGAATTATTTTAGGTCTTTGTTTTATTTTATTTTTGGGATTTTCATGGATTTTAGGGTTTTTGACTTTAAGTTTTAAAATTAGGGTTTTGAACTTTAATTTAAGCCTTTTATGTATGTTTTATGATTTTAATTAAATTTGTGGTTAAGGTTTAATTAATTGGTTTTAAATAGGGTTTTAATTATTTTATTCTTTTATTTTATTTTTGTTTTGGGATTTTCATGGATTTTAGGATTTCTAATTTTAAGTTTTTAAATTAGGGTTTTGAATTCTAATTTAGGCCTTTTATGTATGTTTTATGATTTTAATTAAATTTGTGGTTAAGGTTTAATTAATTGGTTTTAAATTAGGATTTTAATTATTTTATGTTTTTTATTTTATTTTTGTTTTGGGATTTTCATGGATTTTAGGATTTTTGATTTTAAGTTTTTAAATTAGGGTTTTGAATTTAAATTTGATTTTGAATTTTGGGACTTAGAGTTTAATTATGGTTTTGAACTTTAATTAGGGTTTATGGTTTTAATTTAGGATTTTTGGATTGATTAGGGTTTTTGGATTTTAAATTGGTTAGGGTTTTTACTGGATTTTGACTTTAATTAGGATTTTCACTTAATTACTTAGATTTTAAATGGATTTTATTTCATTTTGACTTAAATTAGGGTTTTTGTTTCATTGATTGGATTTTAAGTGTTTTAAATTTGATTTTGTCAGAGTGGACTAGTATGAGCCTGAATGGGCTTAAGTGAACCAGGATTTTAGTGATCGCAACGAGAGCATCAACCGGTGGAGTCTGCTGCCAAGTGATTTCAAAATCAGGATGTCTACAGACATAGAAGTATTTATTAGACATATAAATCAAATAAGTTTTTCTTTACCTCCATAAAAATAATAAACAATATAACTTAACAAAATAATCAGGTTTTCACAATAAACTACGTAAAAAAAAGTACTTCCTAATGCAACTTTAGCAAACAACTCTTAATTGCAGTAACAGTCTCACATAGAATGAGTTATATTTTATTTAATCATGCAGCTTGAAGTTGGGCGTTGGGAACTAGGATTTTATGGGATATAATGTCTGTAATGTCCAACTTCACAAATTTATCAGAATAACCTACTTAAATTTAAGAAATCTTCCACTGTAAAGTAATGTTTGATTTAACCAAAACATTAGTTTATTGCTTTTCTTTTCTTTTTTGGCCCGCTATTAGTTTTATCTGATTGCCTCTGCTCTTCTCCACCATTGGGAAGCGTCGAGTGCTGAACTTGCTTTTCACTATTTCCCATTGGCGAAGCGAAGTGGAAGGGAGATTGTTGCCAGCGGTGAGACCGCCACCACTCCACCTTCCGATCCAAACCAGGGCACCAGTGAAACCCATTGATGCTGAGCTTGTCAGTAATAGATAGAGTTTCTCTGCATCCCCAGCACCTCTTCATATGGTTTACTAGCAATGAAATAGCTACTCATGCCATGGAGATTGGACAGTCATGTGTAGGCAATAGCTACTTATATCGATAGAGATTATCATAAGCCTATCTCTTCCAATTGATTATTTTGGTGTAGTTCGTATTTGAAACAACAAATGAATCGTTTTATTATACTGTCTTTTTAAATACAGACGATAGGTTTGTTTTCTTAACTAAACATGCTATATTCATAAACTATTTGGTTGCAGCTACGACGTTGGTAACCCATCACTATGGAATTTGAGTTCCATTATCTAAAGGATTTTGATTTTCACGATGACATGGACGACGATGAGTTGGATGAGTTTATAATACTTACAACGAAATGTGCAAGTTAAAATCTGATTTCTGGCTTTCTAGTTTATACTTATCGGCATGTCAAATATTTTACAAACCTTAATCCAATTGTTTGTCATTGGGTCTGATTTCAAATGATCCAGAAAATCTTACTCACCTAAGTTTTTTGAATTTTTCACCTTTGATAATAAATAATTAAGATACCTATGCTATATCACATAATCCTATCCTAATAATCTATAAACAATCAGACCAGTTTGTCTGCCATTTACAAGCACCAAGCCTAACACCCTTCTATCACATATTTGTCAGGTATGCGTACACTAACAATGTTGGAGGTGAAGATTTTGAAGGAGAGGAGGCATTACAACCAGTAAAGCAAGGGAGCTCGCATTGAAATAATAACCATTGTTCTTCGACAGACACATTATAAATCAACTAAGAAAATTGATGTAGCTGCTTCACTTGAAGAGGATCTTGAAGAAGACAAAAGAGAATAATAAGAATCAGGGAGCCTAATTGGTAATTGAAAGCTTATGTGATGTTCCAATAGACATTCTAATGTTTTTCCATATCCCAGTTACTCTGTAAGAAACGTCTATACTGAATTAATTATTTACCACATGTAGGAAACATGTACGCTAAAACTGGTAGCGCAGAATCATTACTAACTACTTAGCTATTATCCCTTTGCTTTTTTTTGCTTTTTTTTCCCCTTTTGACATGATTGCTCTTCCACGTTCAGATGGAAGTTGAAGATAAGTGGAGTGGGAATTAAACTCATGCTCGTATTACAGTAAAATCCAAGTGTGATTAACAGTTCCCCAACATTTTTCAAACACACCGGCATGGTATGTTAATCCTAACTTTTGGTGATGTTAAATTTACTGGATGGAGCTACAATAGTTTCGATAACTACCAGATTTGTATGTACTATAGTAAATATGTTTGATTATGGAATATCATGTGATTTCCCAGTATTAATCCAAAGACATTGTGATCAAATAATATGATAGTTTCGTAGGATAAATAATTATATAAAACTCCTCTTCTACATATTAACTTTTTAGTCTCGAGGTAGATATCAAATTGATAAACAGACAACCATCTCGCCTTGGCAAAATTTAACTTCAATATTCAGAAACAGTATGTTGTTTCCTTTGTTTACAGTATGTTTTTTCCACTGTTTATTCAGCTCAAGGAAATAATTATGTGTTGAGCTTGCATCCACAAAGTAACTTGAAAAGGCATGAAAATATTTTTCTTATAATAGTGAATTCCTCTAAGCCAAAACTAGGATAAACCAAACTGAAATATCTTAAAGATGTAGTCTCAACATATATAATGGCCCTTGTAATGTTTTTACCGCTAATAAGAATTGAAATCGAGGACATCACGATAATAAAGACAACAATACAAATACATCTACTGACTTAAGGTACGTTTGGTGGAGTTTCAGCTTATAAATTCAAGCATAGGAGTTAACTTCTGGCTACAAACTGTCATAACCCAGTTTTTGAAAATATAAAGGAATTACTGTTCTAAAAGCTACATGTTTCTAAAAAGTTGATAGTGTTTAGTAAAACTATTGGACCATTATAACTTCTAGAGAGAAACTATATGTTCAAAAGTTGTCTAAAAGTTCTATCAAACGGATTTTTAATATGATAAGTCAATGAGTCATACATCCACTCGCATTCAAGTCCTTCGGCCAGCATGAGTGATACAACCGATAAAGGATGCAGCATGAGGTGCTAGATATTAACATTTTTACCGCTTGTAAGAATAGAAATACAGGACATCATGACAACAAAGACAAAAATACAAATACCTACGCTGACTTAATATGGCAAGTCACGCTTCCACTCGCATTCCAGTCTTTCAGCCAACATGAGTGAGATAACTGATAAAGGGCTCAGCATGAGGTGCTAGAGAAACAAGTGTGGAAGTTGTTGCCATCTCGAAATCTTCAAATTGGAATGCAGGAGCACAGGTGCAACCAACCAAGGAGTAGTGCTGCTCAGAATCCCTCTTTGGAGCAATGACGAGGGAACCACCATTTGGTGCAAGTGAAAAGGATTCAACATCTTTCGTTGGGAATGAACCAAACCAGACGTTAGCAGGCACAGTGTACTGGGGTCGTTGACCAGCTTCTATATCAAAGCCAAGGACAGTCAGCTTTACATTGCCTTCATCACTTAGCTCAAACACCTATATTAAGATGGGAAACTCAAGTATTTGGTTCAATTGTTGAACTAGAATCATCACTTTGCTTTGTGTGGATTACAAGTACATTCAAAGATATTAATATACCGTGAGAGGGTCTCCCATATAAAAATGCCATGTTTCTGCACATGGAATGCGGTGGATATGTGAGATGTTCCCCGATGGAAGCAGGAAGTAGATGGCTGTGCTAACTGGGCGATCCACCTTATCTACATCAAAGCACAACCAGTAAGAAAAAAAGAAGAAGCTCATCTTAGTCAAAGCAAAACAGCTGAAAACGGAAGTGTATTACGCCTATGATTTAGAAGATTTGAATTTGATTAGTGTCTTAGCTGTGTTGCGTGTTAAAATGTTGAAGAACTCCAAAGAAAAAATTTATAAAAAGAGTGCGTATCAGAAAAATTGTCAATCAACTTTTACAGTAACAGAAATTCCAACTTAAACAAGTTGAGAATAAAAACAATTTGGAAGCCAACTTGCATCCTGAAGAATTAATACTGTATCTTTAGCCCCTTTTTTTAATCAAATGTTTATTTTGGTCTTTCTTTTATATTTCAACACCACCCCCACCGCACCCCACCTTTCCTTGTCATTTGCAGGGGTAGGAACTGTAGCTATATCAATCTTGGATGTTGCTAACAACAGATTTGTGGAACATCTCATTTTCATCTCGAAAAAATTTAAAAATTCAATCAGTGAATTATCTATGCAACTAAACCACTGTAGGAAGTTTAGTACTTTATCTAGTATTATTAAAAAAAACTTCAAGATTGAGGACCTCTTTGTACAAAGGGTTGCATGATTATTCATGGAAACTTCCGAAGGGTAAACAGAACAAATTTAGAATATCCCTGACTACGTATATTTTCAGCTTTCAGAATGCAACGGAAAATGAGAACTTATTCCTAAGGAGATGCCCGGCACTGCCTCTTACAAAAGAAAAAACAAAAACCAACACTACAACAAGAAAACTTCAGATTTCTCTATAAATACAATATTGTTTGCAACTCTTCACTGCCTAACAGAATATCTATCAATTGGCATATGCTGATTGCAATAGTATCTGACACGTCGCAACAGCACCACTATTCTTTTCAATCTACTGATGCACAGCGAGAGCAAAGTGACTACAATTTTCAATAAATCGTCTGCAAGTTCCAAAGTTTATTATTTACAAAAGAACACAGATCTCTCTCTATTATACGGACGGTCTCTAGAGAAACCAAACAAATAAAACGCAGATACACAAATGATATATAAAAAAAGAAACAAGGTAGTGAGTAAATAGTAGGAAGCTTACACTGTGGTGGAAGCTGAGATTTGCCAAGGATGATGGAGGAATCCCTGAAGGTCTCGGAGAAGAAGCCACCTTCGGGGTGAGGCTTCAAATCCAAAGCAGCTGCAATCTCCGAGGCCTTCTTGCTGGAAGATCCCATCTCCACGACCTGCACAGCTGTAGTGGTTTGGTGGAAATTGGGGGAATTGGACGGGTGCAGTGACTATGGAATCAGGGGTGATTCTGGATCTCGGTTTATACAAGATTTTAAAATATACAAAAAGGAGCACTGCGTGTGGTGTGCTAATGAAGTTGTTATATTTTATTTGGTCATGCAGCTTGGGAACAAGGTTTTTACGGGATATATGTCAATAATGCCGGTGTAACGTAATGTATGGGTGTACAGTTGCATACCATACGAAAAAGTTCATGCTGCACATTGTTAACTAGCATTGGTTGTGCAACAACAATAATGTAGTTACACCTTTTGTTTTTGACAAGAAGGATTTGTAGTTGTGTAACTAACACAGTAATTGTTGTATTTCTTTTCATAGGCCTAATTTTTTTTACTACTACAAAGAAACCATTGCTTACATTGAGATTTATTTTTTTGATATAATTACAAAGAAATCATGGCATTACTATGGTGATTATTATTACTACTCTACTCTATGTTGAAATGAGAGAAATATTGTTATTATTCACTAATGAGCATGAAAATATATATATATGTATGTAGGATTTATCACTTGTGTCCAGTATTAAATACAAATTTTGTAGTTTATGGGACTTAATCATCTTCATTGTATACCATATGAAAAAATGAATCAAATTAACTTATGTTAGTATTGGAATGTCTTGTATCAGTTCTCTTTTTATTTGTGTTGTAGACCATTAAACTATGTAGGGAATCTACAATGGCAGAGTGGTGGACTGCATCCCACACTAGTAGGTCAGAGCGTGTTTGATCAACCCAGACTACCAAAGATGTACTTGTAAGTAATAATGATTATAATTAAAGTTATTTTAATAATAAGCACTTATATTTTATATTATCTTTAACTAATTTTTTGTGTTTATTTATATAGGATAGGTACACCTTCTTGTATCAAGAAAAATATGGAGACAATGTTGATGAACACCCAGCCTTTGACAAGAAACTTTGGAAGCAAGTTTCAATGGAAAGGAACGTGGGTAGTTCATCAAGAAAGCAAGGCTTGGGTGGTTTGGTTCCATACTACTCAGAAGATAC